>APFE031332683.1:0-10757 GCA_000404065.3 Pinus taeda
TGTGGTTAAAAGAATATGCATGCTCATAGTCACCTATGATGTTCTGATTATTTGTATTTTTTAAAAGTATATATGGATTAAAAAAAAATAATGAAAACTTGTGATTTTCAAACATACAAAATCTAGTGATGATTCTTACAAGGAAAATACATAGTCATTATTACGTGTGGTATTGTCATGGTCATTTTTATCTATAAAATTTATTGACTAAACATATTTGTGAAATTTTGATTTTATACTAAATAGATTTAGCAAGGTATAAACTTGACCCATTTTGTACCATAAAAAATTAATTAATTAATACACTAATTATGAACTTACAATCATTGAATCAGATAAAAAAAATGATTAAAATGTAAGTTAAGAATATATTATTTAAGGAAACAAATTAAAGATTGAAAGGGGAACTGTGTCAAGAGGATGAGCTTGGTGTGATGGCTAGGGTTTCTTATTGTTTTCTCTTTACTTATGTGGTTTGGTTTCTTCAAACATCAAATCCACCTTCTATGTCATCGCTAGGGAATGATCTCACTGCTCGCGGGTCTGATAATGGAGTTTTTGAATGGATTTAATACTGGTTTCAGTCTCCCACGTGACGACAGAGACTGATAGGCTAGGCCATTGGTAGTATCATTCACCGTATTGTCGATGTAGAGTATCTTCTCACCTTGTACGTACACAATGGCATAGATGGAAGTGAAGGAAGTCACATTCATGAGTTGGGAATGGACTTGTGTAGGATTAAAGCGAGTATGGAGCAGAAATCTTATAACTTCATTCATTAGTTTGGAATGAACTTGTGTAGGATTAAGGCAAGTATGGAGCAGAAATATTATAACTTAAGCAATGTCTTTTGGTAGAAATCAGATAAGAGAAAGTTTTGGCCAGCACATTTCGAACGAGAAAGTGTGGTTCATCATAAGTACCAAAACAATGAACGAGACTTGTTGGTTCAAAACACATGGGCCAAAAATGTCTCTTATGTGATTTCTACTGAGATATTTTTCTTAATTCAGTATGGATCACAGAAGATTGAATATAGAAATCTTATAATTGTCTTCTCTTAGTAAAAATAGAAATATTGATCAGATTTGGAGGCAAAATTTTCTCTACGAAAGTGAATGTTCCACCTCAAACACATCTGGATATATTCGTACGTTTGTTGTTAAAGATCCCAGATATGGATATTCCCAATCCCCTCAGTAAATTAGGTTGTTGAAATGGAGGAGTAGCGTTATATATGGAGAGTCTGCTTCACATTTTTCGATATCATAATTTTCCTCCATCAAAGTTGGTGAGTTCAGTGATTTGGCCATCACTTATGAAATTAATACTACCATAGAAATCCCTCTCCCTCTTTTCATCTCCAAACTTATTCATTTATTTGGATGAATATCTGTATGACTGTAAAGTATGGGCACTTGATCTGGTAGCCTTCCAATTTTTTATCAAATCCCCACATGGAAAATCAATATTATTTTGGGTTCGGGACATAGAGAACGTCAAACATTTAAAGCACAATATCATGCACACTCTGGGTATCATGATGCTCTTACAAAGTCTGATGTTCAGAGGAAAATCCATGTAGGAAGATGTGATGTTACAAGATTATAACATCCTCCCATCATCCACCATCATATTAAACTTGAGGCTTCGAGGAGGATCACCTCGACCAAGAAATTCAAAGGGCACACAGGGAGTGTTTGGATCTAGTATTCACAAAGGAACATATTCGAATCAAAGGTAAGAAAATGGAGTCTTTTAGTTCATATATATCCTCAAATCCAAATTTGTTGCCTCGACAACACTAGATTAGAAACACAATATACCCAACCCCTTCATAGTGGAACAACTAAATCAAATCCAATTAATGATTGTAAATCTACCATAAACAAGTGATTTTTGCACAAAATATGAATCTCAAGTAGTATTATGCAGACTCAATAGTTTTTGGCCAAAACCAGTGGATCTTTTCCATTGGATATTCACAAATTGCACAATAAATTGTGAGATGTACCTTTGCTCCATGGGCGTTTTCATAGAAAAATTTACATTGTGAGAGGATTGTGAATCTATATTGCAAGAGGATCCATGGTTTTGGGGCTCTGCGGGACTTTTTGTCACCCCTTGGTTCCCAGATTTCAACGCCAATATAATGGTAGTATCTTGAATGTGAGTTTGGGTTAGATTGCATAATGTACCCTTATATTTTGGGCTCCATAAAGTGATAGAAGCGATTGGGAACATATTAGGGTGATATATAAAGAAATATACCCAAATATTTAATTAATAAATCTACACAATCGCCATAATTTATGTGGAGGTAGAATTAAACAAAGGATTGCCGGATCATATTTTGTTGACACACAACAAGAAATGCTCGACATAGTTCCTAGATTTTTGGAACACAACATTTAGATGTCAAATAAGCTGAAAAATGGGACATCCACAAAATTCATGTCCTCATGCCAAGAATGTGCCTCAAAGGAAGAAGAAAACAAGAAAGAAACTGAAGGGATGGAAATTGACACAGATTTTTCTTGATGAAGAAGAGGATTATGAAGAAGTGGATCCTCCTACCAATGAAGAAGACCAAAACACACAAGAAAATGTAGAAAAGGGGAGCCCTATTCATCAAGTTTTAGGAACTCCACCAAACACATCGAGGTAGGTGATGGGATTCACTGTAGAAATGAAGACAAGGGACTCAAAATTTCATCATGTATCTGAAATTTCAGATTCAGATAAGGAAAATCCAAGGATGAATGAAGGGACCCAACTAGCACTTGTAATGGCCACTCCTTCCTGGGGAGAATGGACAAAGGTTAAAAAGAATAAATGGAGAAAAGGGTAACATGCTTACCACCATTTTGGACTTGTATTTTTGGTCTCTGTGATCACCATTTTTGATTGACACGATTTAATGCATTATCAACATCTACAACATGTAATTTTCTTGTCATTATAAAATTATCATTTTTCCTAAGGAAAAAAGAATATATTAATTATAAATAATTATAAAAGAATATGATTTTCAAATACACACTGAATAGTATATTGGTTGTTACAAAAAAGAGCTTTGTCATTTATGATGTCATGGTCAATTACCAAAATAAGTGAAATATTATTAAATTTACCATGGATAAGTTAATGCAATCATTCAATTCATTTGAAGTGTATCTCTTGCTTTGGATACTATGCATGCTTAAAACCATCATAGAAGTTATTTGTATCAAGTTTGTAGATAATTTGTTTAGTGGCCTTCCATATTGTATATTAAATACATGTTAAAGTGAATTCATGTTGCCAATAATAACCAACATGAACTTTGACTTCGGCGTAAATAAATATTTACTCTGCTCCACACTCTCCAAACTGATAAAGTCACGACCACAATGAATGACTTTTTCTGAGTGCCTCAAACTAATTACTCCAGCCCTAGTATTTTGCCAACATCAGTAGTTTCTCAACACCTCCCGTCATCACTCATCGCCTTCAAGTCATCAGAAAATTCAAAAGTTTTACAACACGCCTAATAAGACTATGACATGCTGATTTTAAAAGATTCAATAGAAATTCATATAATTTGGTGGAATGAAGAACATAAGAGATGGTGGCTCGGGTGCAGATGGGATACAACAAATGGGAATGAAGGAATTCGAATTTGCCACTTTTAACTTCCTGCCTAGATAGTCTACATGCGATTGGCCATTATTGGAGAATGGGTTCTGAGCAATTGCCAGTGAGTTTTCCATTAATTATTATTGTTTTCTTTTTGTTTTATTAAATTCATATTAATAAAATGTTTTAGGGATTGCATTATGATGATTTATTGGGTGTATTTGATGATATTAGATTGATAGCTCCATCTCATTTTTTTGTTTGTAGATTTTATATTTGAGTTTGAATTTTATTAAAAGGGTTTAAGAAAATATAATAGTCTATTTAAATTTTATTTAGGTTTATTTTTAAATTTCTAGAATCTCTTTTGTTTACACTTTCAATTTAAGTCTCCATAAATATTAGGTGAAAGCCATTTTAATTCTTTTCATTGCATATAATAATGTCATAGAATTTATTTTATTCTTTTCCCCATTTTATTGTAAATTAATTCTCAAAATTTTAGCAATGTAATTATTTTTCTCTTTATTTATTATTAATACCTATTTTCTAATGTATTTTCATGGAGATGGAGAGTGAAGATGATTTAGAATTACAATTTGTAATTTTTTGTTTATTTATATGTAAGTTATATTATTATTTGTAAACAATCAAAAACTATATTGATAAGATTTGTATTTATTTTCACAGAGGGGAGTTTCCCTCTCTCTAATACCTCAAGATAGCTATGGATATGGTTTTATGTGAGGTATGTCTAGTGCAATTATGGTTATTTTGTTCTTATGTTTTTTTCTCTCTTCTTAAATAAATTTACAGAAAACAATTCAGAATGTAGAAAAAATTATAAAATGGTGATATTGTTTTTAAATAAATTGATCTTGGTAATGAATGAACAATGAAACTTTAAACAAAATAAATAAATAATTAAATTGAACTTCCTTCTTCCACAATGAACTTGGGTTGTACAAATTCTCTTCCTCATTGATCAAACCTTAAGCTGCGTCAATCTACGCTTCATTTGGTAGTCACATTAGTCCTTCAATGGTGATGCATTTAGTGCCAACTTGGTCCAATCTCACACTTCCCTCAAATAGTCCACATGTGTCCAATACCAAACTTTGCAAACTGGACCTCTGATTCGACTAGCAAATCAAAATGAACAAGAGGATACACATACCTTTCTTTCCAACACACTCTTGGTCCTCTTGTCCTAAAGATCTAAGCTTCTCGAGATATGGTTAGGCCACACCATCAACCCTAAATAACTACTCCCAACTATATTTCCCTTCTCCAAAGACATTCTCTTCTTTTGATCTCCTTTCTAGACTTCCAAAGAATTATTTTGGGTGTAAGAAAACTCCTCAAAATACCCTACAATTATTTGTATCACAACAACAAGTGATCTGAGCTATCTAGAAACGAAGACACTATTTTTTATCTACCTCTCTCCTTGGAGTAACTGTTTCTAAGCTAGAGATGTTTTACAAGCCCTCTCGACCATCCAAATTATGCGTCCAACATGATGTTGTAGCAGCAATTCGTTGTGGCCTAAATAGAGATCTGAGCACCACACAAAAGTAGCAAGGAAAATTACTCAAACTTAGCTTAGAGTTGCAACCTTGTTCATCATGGCTATCCACACCGATACATAAGGGAAACTTCTGCACATATTGTGCCAAAGTCATCCTCCTTGTTAGCTAGTTAGCTACCTGAAGTTCACTATCTATCTTAAAGGTATACCTAATTTTATTTGCACTTCTGATGTGCTCTAAATGTGCAACAATTAAATTCTATTTATATGCACACACATGGCTCCATGAGTTTTGCCTTGGCGCAGATTTTAGCCCAAGTTAACCCACCCAACTAGAAAAATTAACCACCAACCACATATAAAAATTAATATCTCTTATTAGAGACCTCTATTTTGAGTGAATTTAGCTAATCTTTTCTCCTCTAGATGCCCTCTAACACCTACAAGCGTCAAATCACTCAAATTCTAGTTGTTTTTTCCGAGTTAATTTAGGTACAAAACCCCAAGCTTGGGTTCCAATGCCATATCAATTCTGTTGCTCTTCTTCATCCAAACATCCATCACTAGGGCTTCAAGTTCTTCCCAAGCTACTAAATCTCAACAAACTCTTTAGATATAGATCCACAAGAGCTTTCATATTAGACTACAATTGACCATATGCTTATAGAACTAAGTCAATAGGCTAACACAATATTCCCAATTCCACCACAAGCTTGAGAAGGGCTGGGGGATATAATTTTATGCTTTTTAGACACTAAAAAATAAGAAGAAAGGAAAGAAAAATTAATACCCAAGGCCATTTAAATTTTACATCTAAGTACCTATCATAGAATCTTCTAAGAAGATTGCAAGTTAAGACTCACAGTGTTCGAACTTGATTCACACATCAACATATAAAACCAATTGACAAGAAATTATAGTGGGTATTTAATTATAAGGCCCACAATAGCTAGAAAATTTACACTTAGCTTCCTAAGAAGTGTTGGAGCATACCCAAGAAAAGGGTATAAGTAGCAAAAAAGCATAGAATTGCAACAATTTTTAGCATCGCCTATTGGAAGAGATACCTTGTAGTAACTTGGACATGTCAAAGATGTATTCATTGAAATAAAAATATAGAAAATGATGGTAGATTAGAAAATACAGAAACATCAACAATTCACTTCAACCAAAGTTTGCATATAAAATGGAAGTTCGACATAGACAAAATTGAGGAATATTGAGTGATTGCAATGAGAAAAAAAAAACTCTAGACATCAAATTGACTTCTAAATCACCCTGTGTGACTACCACAACAATTATTGAATAAAAGGATTATCAAGATAAAATTCCATTCATTTAGGCTGATACTCAGGAAGTCCCATATAATAATACTATGTGAGAATATATATTAAAGGAAATTCTAGAGAAAACTAATTTACAAACAGATGTTACCTCAAGCTCACCTACAACTAACGAACAAGTTCCTATAGTAGAGTCAAATACACCCATAACTTGAGCTCCATAAATAAAGAAAGTCTAAAAGAAACATCTATTAAGAAACCTGACCAAATGCATGCTTGAGAAAAACAAATATTTGAAGCACTCGAAAATTCTATGAGAGAAACAAAAGAAAATTAAAAGAATGATATTGGATAGTAGCAAGATTTAGTAGAGACAACAACAAAAAAAGGTATATCTAGTTAGAATGTTAGAACTGGGATATAAAGTGCAACTATTAGAACATAAATACTAGTTGATCAAGAATTGTTAAGGAACATATCACTAGCCAACAAGGTAGAATATTTGAAATATTTAAAAGCATTTGATGCCCATGAAAGTATAGTTTTATGGAAATGGTCTATATTTTATCAACATCATCAACTTCTTGCACCAATTACTTATCAAACAACATTCTCTATGACTTCAACACCAGCACATCTAATAACACAATCATCTCGATCATCGTCCTAACAATATAAATTCTGTTTCTTTGAGCTAAGCTTTTAGGAAGCAGTCTCTCTTCTCAACAACAACATCGCACTCGGGAAATTGAAGTTAAAGGTTTCAATCGACCAGCCAAGGAAGGGAAAAGAATAATAATTCACATTTTAAATCTTGCAGATGTAACTCAAGAAGTTCTTGTGACCCCAGAACTAGATCTCCTAATTAGCCAACCACCCTTCTTGACGAATTTTTATTTCTTTATAAATGTTTACATTTTTTAATTTATGGTATATCAAATTTTGTAAGACTCCAAATCCTCCATTCTTTGTCACAAAGAAGATACTAAGGGTAGGGGAGATGTTGGAGGGGCTAATCGACTTACATGAAGATCACAAGCAATTCTAGAAATGATATTATAAAGTTGATCAAGTCTCTAGTTGAGTCAAGGTTCTAAGTTAGATAGGCTAAATTGCTTTTGACAAATTGAATTTTGTGACTATCTTGACATAATATATGTATATATATATATATATATATATGGAAATGTATGCATCATTGTATCTTTTGTGACTAGCTTGTGAAGATAATATAATATAAAGTAACACTTTTTTAGTTCTTTGCTACATCATTTCTCTTGTTCTATTCCTACGTTCCTTATCTTCATGTGATTTCTTGTTTTCCTTTCTACTAGTAACTAATGGTCATCATCTGCTACACTGCAAGTATATATCAAACTTTTTGGAATATTTTTCTAAAATATAAAATATTTTAGAATATTGGTTCATCTTTCAATGAATTGTAAAATGTTGTAAAATATTAGTGAATCATTCACTTTATTATAAAATCTTGTAATTTATTGGTGAATCCCTCATTTAATCTTTACATCAAGCTATTTTTCCTTCTGATGCATTGATTCTCTCATAGAAAAATAATTATCCAATTAATTTGCTTCAAATAAACAAACATCATTAGGATTTGATGGTTCATCACCATCTATAAGTTATTTCAACTTCTTGGTGTGTAAATATTATAATAACTATTGTTTTTTCTTCTTCCCTCAAAACTCTAACAATTTTTTATCAATACACAATTTTTTGAAATTACATAAATATGTAATGAAAGTTAATTACATATATGATAAAAAAATCAATTAACACAACTCATTATAAAGCCACAGCCCACAATTTTTGAGTTCAAAAATATAGCCTACGAAGAAAAATGTTCATTACTTAGTATAACATGTTACAATATAAGTATCATCAAAGGATTCAACTTCAAAAATTATAATACACTAAACAATCTCTCATCCTCCACTAATTACATGTATTTCATCTTTAACATTTCCCTCAAAATTATAATTTCATTAAAGGAATGTTGTTCCCATGGAAACAGATCCCCTACAATGAAAACATATGAAGCTAGAGAATAGGTCATTATTCCATACAAATAGCCAAGTAGAACATATTTCCCTTTCCTAATAAATATTCTGAAACAAAATACAAGATAAATTGTGGATTCTCTAAAAAATGAAGAAGCTCATGTCATGCCAGAAAGTGAACTGGAAATTAATTTATTTTCCTTAAACCATTATATATATAAAAAATTAATGATAAAATTAATTTTGAGGTTACGGGTATCTATGGTTGATGTCTCGGGAGAAAATTGAGTGCACAGGATTGGGCGGATATGGTTGATGTCTGGGTAATAATAAGACAAAAATTGAGTGCACAGGATTGTGCGGATATAGTAATTGATGACGAATCTTGATGACGAAGTGTTCAGATTTTTTTTAATGTGTGAAGAAATGTATAATAGAACACCAAAAAATATTAATAATTGATTCCCATAGTTGCAGAGAAATAATTATAAATTAGTACTCAACATTCCAAATATAGAAACAAAATTAGCAAAGAAAATTATCCATAAACTCTATCCATAGTGGTAAAAAAAAAGTTATAAACCATATTTTAAAACTATAAGTGTGGCTTCAAATGTGCAAACAAAATTATACATAAACAATATCCATAGTTGTAGGAAAAAGTTATAAACCAGCCTTTAAAACAATTTTTTTTTTTTAAATCGAAAAAGAAAAGGCACGACTCAAGAATATTAAGATAATTCGAATTGACATAAATGGCTACTTACCTCCAGTGTGATTGGAAGTAGACTTATGAAATTCGTTGAGTGTGGATCAAACACACAATCTTCATATATTCCGTCTTACGCTCTTCATAGATATTCAGTCTGACGCTCTTTTTCGATTTAAATTATATCATATATTCAGTGTGACGCTCTCGCAATTATATCATATATTCAGTGTGACGCTCTCGCAATTTTCATAGATATTCAGTTTGACGCTCTTCATATATTCCATCAAATATACAGATCGAACACACGACCATCATATCATATATCCAGTGTGATGCCTTCGCAAAAAAGATACAACATTGACGTACCAATGAAAACACTATCAACTAACAATTGGCCATCAAGAAAATGAAGAAAATCATCCCATATTGGCACGGAGAGATTGGTATTGTGAAATCCGCCTGGAAGGAATGGCTATGAATGAAACGGGTTGAATTCAATAACGGCTATGAAGTAAACCGCTGCAATTCAAGAAGACAGCTCATAAAAGGAAAAAGTTATCTAAATTTAGAAAGTGAAAAAGTTATCTAAATTTAGTAAGTAGAATGTTAATTTTAGTGATAGCTTGAAAAATCAAAAAGTAATCTAAATTTAAAACGCAGTAAGCATATCGTGAAATTAAAAAAATACATACCAAAATAATTAACCTTTAAATTTTAAAGAAAAGTAAAGTAAAATATTATAAAGTTAAACTTAAAAATATTGTTATTTGCTTTTGAGATAAAAAATTGGCAATTTCAAACTAAGAAATAACAAACAGTTGATCTTAAAGAAAAAAATTAAAAGTTAAATTTTAAAATAACATTTATTTTCTTTTGAAGTAAAAAATGGCAGTTTCAAAGTTAGAAATACTTACTATTTAATTTCTTTTGTAGTTAAAAAGACAATTTCAAAGTTAAAAAAGTAATGGTGATATTTAAAAACGCAATGTGTAAATTGGTTTCTTCAAAGTGCACATAATATGCAGCAAGTTAATTCTTAAATCTGAAATGTCAATCTGTATCTCAGTGACATTTCAATCTATATCTCAGTGATTCACACTATCTGACTTGGTTTGAATTCACGCAATTACCAAAAAGTGGTGAAAGTAATTATACATAAGTTTTTTGATAAATAATAAAATTCTCAAAATAAAATTTGAGGATAAGCTCTTAAATAAGAAAAAATTATTAAAATTCATATGGCTTAATAACATTTTTCACTAGTAAAATATCTTTTTTAACTAATAAATAAAATCATATAAATTAATAATGTCCTTCATTAAAGTCATATGGATTAACAATTCTCTTCATTAGTAATTAAAAAATACTTAATTTATATTTTTTATAAATACTTTAAGGTCGGAAAATTTGAATGATAAATATATAAATAAAATATTTATTACAAAGTTTGAGATAACCTATCCTTTTCAATATTTCTAAGAGCCTTGCAAAACTCTAGGAGTATAAAAAACCTAGCTACTAAACCACTGAGGGTTTTTTTAGTACGACCAATTAGTTATTGGATTAAAACAATAAGGGCAATCATAAGG
>APFE031332687.1:0-118468 GCA_000404065.3 Pinus taeda
ATGAAGTATTATTTCCGCTGCATCTTTGTGTATATGGTTATCTCGGTAATTTGTTGCGTTCCTGTTTAAATCCGGATCAGACCTCTCTCTTTCTAAGAGGCCGTATAAGAACAGTTTGAGAAAATAACACACAAGGTTCAAAAATTTTGGGTAGGAACTCTTTTCTGGTTTTCATAAGAACAATGTTATGGATCTCAATGCATGTATGCTTCTTTGGAAATCAATGTAAGATTTTTGGTGATTCTGTCTTATTGGGTTTATAGTATGTTCTCTCCTCTGTGTTTTCATATATGTTGAATTCTCTTCTAAAATCTCATATCTCAAATTTTTGATGAGTAATACCTATATGGATATGGAAATCAAGTCTTTAAAAATGCTCCATGTATCTTCACACCACATAAACATTTCTCCTACTCTGGTTTCTTTCTAGATCCAGATGTATGGAATTCTTAAAGTTTAAGCTCTGTATGCCGGGTTTCATCTATATTTTCTTCTTCAATCACATTTGTTAAAATATTTGATTAGCTACAAGCTCCAATTAGAATCGGCCACCACAAATTTATGAATACCATTCGTATTGAGTATTATGTGTATCAGTTCCTATATCACATCTCTTATGAATGGTTCTGAATCAATTCCACTTGAATTATAGGGAAGACCAAAAGTGTTATGAGTTTTTAGTCAAATATGACGACACTTACTAGGATGAACTAGGCACTAGTCTCCTTTCAACCCAGAGACTATCTCTAGGAGTGACAACATATGTACAATGACGAGAACAAGAAATATACACAAAGATTTTTATGCTAGAACCCAAAACAGGGAAAACCAAATTGATTTTTCATTGTATTCCTTTCAATGTTAAAATATATTATATACTTGTCGAATCATTCATAAATGCCCAATATGTTAACCCTGGATTAGAACGTAACCATAGTTCCTTTGTCCGGATCTATAAAACCACAGGAAAACCACCATGTGCAAAACCACCTAAAAAAATCCCACCTCCTTTGTCGCGTCCGACACACCATATCACGCGTGCAACTAGTCATGCAAAGAATATAACATATACCCAACATAGGAAAATAAAACATGGGGAAATAACATATTACCATATTATTTGTTGGGATCATGGGTCCTTTTGAAGTATAAGTGTAGGGTGGATTATAGAGGTTCCTAGTATTTATTTGGTTATAAATATCCTCACCTTTGGATCTATGGTTCCTCACACTACCAATTTCGTAGGTATACTCCAAGTTGAAGTCAAACTTCTCACTCATGCATGCCACTTCATCAATTGTTGCATTTGCACTCTATATAGCTTTGTAAGCAAGTTTATAAGTTAGATGTATGTGATGGCATATGATGTAGGATGTTTTTTATGGGAGGGAATTTCAATGAAGTTTTTATATATATAAAGGCTAGGGAAATATGATCGTCTATGGTAATAAGGGGTATAATGCACTAGCTTCAAAAATTGATATGTTTCTCTCCAAAGCATTCAATACACACACACGCGCGAAATATTATATTATTTTAAATATAATATAAAACACGTGGCATGTGAATGAGAGTCTAATAGGAAGGAGAATGGATCACTATTATAATTTATTTGTTATGCATTTGATAGATACAAATGCATGTGAGCAACAAGATGTTGTCAAATGTTATTTATTTTTGGAAATTATCAATGATCACTTTTCTCCATCTACACCATGTTTTATGATTGGTGCACACATGTAACCTCTTGGAAATTGTTGGTGAACAAATGTGGAGTGTGCATGCAAATTATTGAAATGTGTAGGATATTGAGATGTGGAGATTGTTCCTTTGATCCCTCAAAGTGGGGGCATATTGTACACTCATTATTGGTACAGTTGGAGGAGATTTAGGAAAAGGATAGAAATTTCCTAGTGCATGTGAATTCAAGTTTTGTATAATTGTGGTCGTGCTTACATCAACAAGACAAACAACATGCAAATCAAATAATTATTTGTATTAGTTTAACATTCAAGAATAATCTCTCCAAAGGAAGAACAAATAAAGCGACAAATTTCCTACCAATACCACCAAAAATCAAATTGGTAGTTTTTGTGTAGTGTCACAAGTTTCAGTTTAATTCTTTTAGAGAACTTTATATGCATTGTTCATATTTTATTTGGATATATGCAATTACACAAATTACAAGGATATCCATACTAGAAGAATATATTTGTGACCATGAATTGAAGGATAAGAATCCATGCAATTTGAAGTTTTTTTTCTTGGTTCCCTACAGAGATCAGAGAGTATCACCATTATGTGAATCACACTTTTCCAAGATTTTAAGCCACATTCGAGTGGAAAATATGATTGTGTATTCAAATATGTATCTATATATGGAAGGGTGGTTATAAATGATCTTTTCATAACATATTGAAGTTAACAAATCATAATTCGGACAAGTATATTCCACTTCCATTTCCAACCAAACCATGAGACTTGTCTTTAATGTTTTTTCTTAAAGATCCACCTACAACTAGTAGGAGAAATGAATATCTTCTAGTAGTTGTGAATCACTTAATGAAATGGTTATGATGATAACTCACAAAAAGTTGGTTTCAACATAGCAAGATGCATAATTGTTCTTTAAACAATTTTAGATGGAAATCATCTATGGCCATGATGTTAAATTTATCTACAGATTTTGATAGTCATTGTGGCGGTTGATGGAAACAATGATAAAGATAAGTTTTACATTCTATCCTTAGAGAAATGATCATAAATAGATAGTAAATTGTAACATAGTTTATTTGTTATGTTTTTTTAATAACAAACATCCTAAGATATGGTATGAGATCATCCTATATGTGCACGAAAGTTATAATCACATGATTTGTAACATAATATACACTTCAACTTTTGAAATGTGCCTCAAAATTTGTTAAAGGATTAATTGGAAATCATGGTCCTATTCCTAAGACACTGATAGGGGAGAAATCCATTGCACATGGAAAATAATAATGTTTCTTGAACACCTCCAAAAGGTTCATGATCAAGTTCAAACAACATTACATGAGTTAGTAGAGGTTCAATGCCAGGCATGAATAACACCACACAATGCACATAGAAGTGCCATAGTGTCTATTTACATTCATAATGTACTTTAAGTTGAAATACATGAAGGCCAAGCTACTCAGATATGTAACTCACCAATATTGAACATAATGGAAAGTTCATTGAAGTTATAGTTATTAATATAGATGAGAATTCATCCAATGTTCAATGTATGTTGTTATATTTTCTACAAGCTATTAATATTGGAGGATGATGAAAAGGAATGTGTCATGATTATTCTTTAAGAATTAGTAGATGAAGTTGGCACATTTTAAGAATACATAGATCTATGGTTGAAAAATTGGGGAACCATGTAATGAACCTTGAAACTTCATCACATCAAACTAAAAACATAGACACCCCATGTCAACAAGTGGTATTCCATGGAGTTGATACAAGTGAAGCTTAGCATGGTGTGGCTAGTATGAGTGGTTGAGTGCTTTGAAATTCAAGCAAGAACTTTTAGGGTTGATCATTTGCGATATATATCTTTATTGCATGCCTCACTTGATGTCCCTACGAGATTATCAACTATAGGAAACATCGTTGGGTTTACACTAGTGCCATTATAAAATGTAGGGGAGTGTTCAAGGGTTTATTTGTGAGGTTTTCCTCAGACAAAAATACACAATTGGAGTTTATTTAATTGGAGGAGTTTTGATCCCCAGTGGAGTAAGATATCAAGAAATTCCATCACTAGAGGAATTTAACTAATGGATGTGCATTCCAAGCATTTTTTTTCAAAGAAAAAACTATATATTTAACATTTCTAGCAAGAAAACAAAATATGCATTCTTTGAGCCTCATGGATCCCAATTCAAAACAAATCACAAACACTGTCTAATTGATTCTTCTACTTATGAAAATAGTGTTGAATATTTTGTTGTCGGTGATCTCAAAGATAGGGAGAGACCAAGAATATCAATGTTATTCGGAGACCAAGATGGACACCCAACTAAAGGTTAGGAAGTGCTATGATATTATTGCAGAATTGACTAAGGGTTTTCATAAATGAAAAAGTGGGGGATTTTTGGCAATATTGTTGTCATTAATGTCAAAGACAGGGGGAGACTGTAGATGTCCAAGATAAAAAATGAAAATGAAGATTATTGGAAATATTGTTTGGATACCCTACCTTTGAAGGCATTTTTAATCTAAATACATAGATCAAATCAAAGCATACTAGGATATGTTCTCAAGAACCTTATTATAAGACTTTTTACAATGGTATATGGAACTCTTTATAAATCCACAGGAATGAGGAGATATGCAAGATTCTATGAGGATGGTCCAACCATAAAATACAGGTTGTCCTAACCAATTTTACAAGTTAGTGCCATAAGCGAAAGAGAAAATATATAAATAAAGGATATATGAGTGCATGTTAAGACCATCCAAGAAAGAAGAGATTTTATGGGTTCAAGAGAGGCTAGGGAATACTCTTGGGGTCTTAAAGGTGGACCAAAATGTGATTTGTGGAGTGAACAAGCCATCTTGAAATTTTCATTGTAACTTTTCTCGTATGATGTTTTAGATGATGAAACTTGGATGAAAAATAGGGGAGACCTTCATGTATCTACAATAGAAATTTCAATATTTGGTGCAAGTTAATTTCAAATTCATGATTTGAGGCAGTTAGGATTCATGAATGCTCCTAAAATGTGCTTCAAACAGGTCATCTTGGCATTTTCACTATAAATTTCTTTCTTAGATGCTTTGGAATGTGAAATATGAAGGAGACAGACAAGATACCTCTAGGTACCTATGGTATAAATTTCGTACTTTCTTTAGTATAATCACTACAAGAAAAAAGTTCATTGGTGAGGGTCATGCCTGTGACGAACCTTTAAGGTCCGTCACCAATGTCGCATATGGTGACAGTCTTTAAAAAAGTGTTGTTGTAAGTGTATATAGTGATGATCCTTTAAGGTTTGTCACCAAATCCATTTTAAATGACACTTTTGGTGAGGGTCGTTAATGACCTGTCACTAATTCTCTCTTTCGTGACACATTTGGTGAGGTTCGTTAAAAGCCCATCACTAATTCTCTTTTTGGTGACACTTCTAGTGACGACATTTTATTGACTGTCACCATGATATTTTTGGTTACTTTTGGTGGCAGTAAATAAATCTTCGTCATCATTGATTATTCCAATGAGCTTTTTATGATGCTTCATGCTTGTGACGGACCTTTAAGGTCTGTCACCAATGTCGCATATGGTGACGGTCTTTAAAAAAATGTTGTTGTAAGTGTATATAGTGATGGTCCTTTAAGGTTTGTCACCAAAGCCATTTTCAATGACACTTTTGGTGAGGTTCACTAAAGGCATGCCACTAATTCTCTCTTTGGTGACACTTTTGGTGAGCGTTGTTAAAGGCCCATCACTAATTCTCTTTTTGGTGACACTTCTAGTGACGATCTTTTATTGACCCTCACCAATGCTCTTTTTGGTTACTTTTGGTGACAGTAAAAAAATGTTCATCATCATTGATCATTCTAATGAGTTTTTGATGACGCTATGTACCTGTTACTATATTTTTGGTCAAAAGATAACGATTTAAGACCATTTTTTGGAGTCTTTTTCATTATGTGTCCAAGGTCATAGTGATTATAATATTCAGTCAATTTGTTAAGAAGTAATTAGTGTTTATCATTTCCCTCAATTCATAAGAATATAGTTTTCCTATGAGTCAACACATGATTCATCTCTATTAGGTTTATTATCTAGCAAATTTCCTTTAAATAAAGTTCCACTAGTGTGTGTAGGAACTATATTATATATTACATAATCAAGCTCTATCAATTTTATTAATGAGAGAGACTTATCACTCCTTAACGCTCATGGAACACCTTAACATTCGGAACAGTACACTAACATTCCTTGGCACCTCGCATGTCTTGGAACATCTTTGTACCTAGAACATTTTGCCATGAGTAGGAAACCCAAGCACATGTTGGCATGCCATAGCATAGCATAACACTCCCCTATCATGTGTTGTCATTCCCTATAGTCCCTAGCATGCCCTGGAACACCTTGGCATAATATTGCATTGAGAAACATTAGCACTTGGCACACATTGGCACTTGGTATATATTGGAACATATTATTAGTGTGCCTATCATGCCCCTTTTGAAAAAGATAAAGTATTGACTTATTAACCCTCTTATGTGTTCATTTCCTTGCATTTTAGCTTGGTTATTCCTTTTGTTGCCTTGAAACTCCTTGACGCATATTGGCATACTCTAGCACCATGTACATCCTAGCATGTCTTAGAATCTGGCATGCCTTGGCACTATTTGGAACATGTTAGAACACCCTAGAACTACCTAGCACAATCTAGCACTTCTTGACATTCCCTGATATCCCTGGCATGCCTTACCTGTGCTTAGCATACCTTGTCACTCCCTCATTAGCATGACAACTAGCATTCATTGACACTCCCCCACGCACCCTCATATTCATTCACTTCCATGCATTTTGACCCAGTGCTCCCTTGTGTTGTCCTAGGACTCCCTAACACTCCTCATCATGCATTGGCACTCTCTAGCACACCTTAGCACTCTTCTATATGTTATGCCACTTCATATCATGCATGACACTCCCTGATGCACAATGACACTTGGCACATGTCGGCACTTGGCAAGTCTTAGCATGTTTGGCATGTGTTGGGATGACTTGGTATGCTTTGGCATGGTTTAATATTAAATTTATTTGAGATTGATTATTAGAAACTAAATGAGAAGAAATGGAGGAAGATTTGGCACTTAGAATGCATTGACACTTGGCACTTAGCACCTATTGGCACCTAGTGTTGGTGTGCCTAGCATGCCCCTCATGGAAAAGGTAAATTGATGACTTATTAACCCTATTATGTGCTCATTTCCTTGTAGTTTAACTTATTCATCCATTTTGTTGGCTTGAAAATCCCTATCATGCATTGTCACACCCTTGTACATCTTGGCATGCCTTAGCATGCGGCACATCTTATCTTGTTTGATATGTCTTCATCTTATCTGGCACATGTTAGCATGACCTCACAACTAGCATTACATTTTTCCATGACTTGGGAACATTACATTCACTAGAACACCTTGGCACTCCCTAGTTGTCATGCCCTCTGATATCCTCCACAATGTCCCAGGCTAATGAGGATATCAACGGAGGTAACCACAGACGAAGCTTTTAGTTTGGTAAGTAGCCCTACCAAACCAAAGAGGGATCTCTCTATGAAATCATAACCAAGAGATGACTGGAATGTAAAGGATTTCAGTCTAAATAGCTAGGCTTAGGTGGGTTTTGGAAAATTTAGGGTTTTTGCTGGATAAGGGAGAAAAACTAGGTAACTAGGTCAGAGGATTGAAGGGCTACATTACAAAAGATATAAAGGAGAAAGGTAGTATTACTTTTGTGATGTATCTTAGGGTTTTTTGATGTATTGCAGTGTTTATAAGAAGAAAAAGGTCTTAATGAGCATGAAACATGAATTCATTAAGAAAGAAAGAAAGTAGCACATAATGGTTTTTCCATCAAAACATAGATTTATGTAAAGAATTTTGTTTATAATCTGTAAGAAAAATCATTGAAGAACTGATGAATTGAAAGAGAAGATGAATATATTTCATATATAGCTATAACAGAGAAACAATAACATCACAAACTTACTTCACATGAATTCCTAGATAATAGTTGCAAATTGTGTCTGTTGATTTCCAGAAAATGTTCAAGTACAAGCTACAATAGTTCTCTCCTCTGAAATCCAACCTGTTCTATCACTGAGAAAATGATACATAAAGACCAAAACAAAATCTCCCCACTCTTAGGGGTCGAATACATGACTTTAGGAACTATTCCATGAGGTGTTCTAACCAAACCCTAATGTCTAGGGAAGTTAAAAACAACTTCTACAATTAACTTTGACTCCAACGTCTCTCATAAATGAGGTCAAATTTACATAAAAAAAGCTTACAAAGACTAACCACCCATTATTTACATTTAATTTTACCCCTCACATTCATCTACTTCACCATTTTGTCTTTTACCAAAGTCAAACTAGGAATTATGAAAAATTACACACCAAAAATTTTACAAAAATATCATAAATTTCCAGGTGTACAACGATCTGTTGGAGGCCATTGTTGAGTGCCTTTCTAAAGTCCAAATCCAAATATAAAGCCTTTTCTAGAAATCTGGGAGAGTGCATATGTATTTAGAGTATTCTTTCACTCAAAATGACCCATTTTTGGCTAGGATATGGCCATTCTCGCAAGGTATCTCTAGGTGTGCAACGAAATGGAAAAAGAGGGGAAAAAAGGTGATTTTTGTCCTCTTTTTTGCAATTTTTTTCAAAAAATGAGCCCCAGACCAGGAAAGTTGGAAAATTGGTTTTGAGAGGGGGTTCTAAGCTTTCCAAAAATTCTGAGTTTCCATAGTTTGGAGCCTTGAGGAAGAATCACAATGTGAGCTCGTTGCACTCCTAGACAAAAATTTGCCAAAAAATTGCAAGTATGCACTAGTCTACACCAAACACACAAATGTTTTTCCAAATCCTCCCAAAATTTATCCAGATATGCTTGATGAGGTATGTTAGGCAATCATGGATGCATCAGTAAGAAAATATAGCTTACCCTTATCCTCTTGGCTTATTAGGGTTTCGTTGAGTTTTTCCTTCAACTGCTTGATTTTGACCTTGGCAACTTGATTTCTTGTGTAATAATGGATGGCCATTTTATTTTGCAACTTGTTATACCCATTGGACTTTTCAAGGAGCTTCTCAATGTGGCAATTGACTTTGTCAAGCCAAAACTCCTTGTCATCATTTATTTCCATGGTAATCCTCTCTTCAAAGGTCAATTCTTCCATTGGTGGCTTTTGTTCTCTTTCCCTCCAAAGTGCCTTCTTGAGACCCATTGTCCTTGGTCTCTTCTTGCCACATGTACTTCATGTTGCTCAATGTACTCATGGTCCACTATTTCCTTTCCTTTCATCTCTTGTTTCATGGATTTGAATTTCTCTTTCTCCATGAATATCTTTTTTTCCTTAAGTTGACTGTTTTCTTACTCAAGGAATGAAATCATTAATTTGGCCCTTTCCAAATTGTCCATGAGCTTCATGATCTAAGAATCATTCTCTTTAATGAGTTGTTGCATGTTTTGATGCTCATCATGTGCCTCCAATTCAACTAGTCAAAGTCATGCTCAATGGGCTCCTCATCATGCAAAGAGGCCTCATGATGTGATGGTGATCCTTGTATAACTAATGTAGTAGGCTTGGCCCATTCCTCAATTTGAGGAGAAAACACAAGGCTTCCACCTCTCTGATATGTCTTGGTCACCTCAGGGTTGTGTGTGGCCACCATCAACGAGTAGGTCGATTTTTGTCTTGTTCAATTTAGAGTGGTTGTTAAAGGACTAACAACAAGCCTTAGTTGTATTCCTTGCACTAGTTGATTGTAAAGGGACATCATCCTTGGTATGTGAGCTCTAGCCTATTCTATTATATTTTGTAATATAATGAAGAAGAGTTTGAAAAAGTTAAAAATTGTCATGTGCATTAGTTTTTTCCCTGATGTGTGTAGATTTCGTTTTGTAAAGTAGATGTGTTATGGCACTTGAGTGTGTTTCCATCAAATATTCTCAGACCAAATCCAAATTCTCATGTGCTGTGGAAATTCATCTTAGGCTACTCATGTTCAATCTCAACTCATCCCACTTAACAAGTTACAAAGACAAGGCTCATAACATCCAACCGTGGCCTTGAAACAACTAAGTAACACAGTTTACATCTTGACATGCCATAACACCTGCATGTCTTAGAATGCCTTAGCACTATGTGGCACGTGTTAGCATCCCCTACATTCCTTGGCATGCTTTTAAACTCCCTAACACACCCTAGCACTTCCTAATATGCCTTGGTAGTTTAGCATACCTTGGCACTACCTAGCATATAACCTTGTCACTCCCTCCTTAACACACCTAGAACTCGTTGACACTCCCTGTCACACACTCTTAATCATTCGTTTCCATGAATTTTGATCTAGTGCTTCCTTGTGTTTCACTGAGACTCCCTAGCATGCATTGGCATACCCTAGCACTTGGCACATCTTGGCATGTCACCCTAGCACTCTAGCATTCCTTGGCACTACCTAGCATACCTTGTCACTCTCTCCTTAGCACACTTATAGCTTATTGACACTCCTAGTCACAAACTCTTATTCAATATTGATTTCCATACATTTTTACCTAGTTCTCCCTTGTGTTTCCCTAGTACTCCTTAACACTCCTTGGCTCATGTTGGTGCACCCTAGCACCTAGGACATATTGGAATGTCACCCTGGCTTCTAGCATGCCTTAACACTACCTAGCATACCTTGTCACTCCCTCCTTAACACACCTGGAACTCATTGACACTTCCAATCACAAACTCTTATTTGTTCATTTCCATGCATTTTGACATAGTTCTCCCTTGTGTTTACCTCACACTCCTAGATAACACTTCCTTGCACGTGTTGGCACATCTGGTCGCATGCCACCCTTGCACTATAACATTCATTAGAATTGCCAAGAATTCCCTGTCACTCCTCCTTAGCACACTTGGAGATCACTGACACTCCCTTTCACACACTCTTATTCATTCATTTCCATGCATTATGACCTAGTGCTCCATTGTGCTTCCCTAACACTCCTTAACACTCCTTGGCACACATTGGCACACCCTCACACTTGACACATTTGACATGCTTTCCTAGCACTCTATCATGCCTTGGTACTACCTAGCATACCTTTTCCACCCCTCCTTAACACACCCAGAACTTGCTAACACTCCCTATCAGACACTTTTATTCATTCATTTCCATGCAATTGAAACTAGTCCTCCCTTGTGTGTCCCTAGCACTCCCTAGCATTTGTTGGCACCACACCCTAGCACCTAGCACATCTTGGCATGCCTTAGCACTTGACATGTCTTGGAATGCTTAACGTGCCTTGCAACTTTCTATCATGTGTTATCACTTCCTGGCATTCCTTCCACACTTTGGCACTCCCTAGTTTCCATGCCCTCATAGATAACCTTACTTTTTTTGCGACATGGGAACCCAACCATGTCATTGAAAAAATAGTGTTGTCCCTAGACAAAAGTATCCCTTTGTCTAAAGCTTCTTTTTCCATCCTCTTATCACAATTGTAGGCTTACCTATTGCAAGTCCTATGATTCTGTAGTGTGCAAAGCTTAGTTGTGTGGGTTTGGGGCTCAAGGCCTAGTTTCTCCATTTAACTGAAGTAAAATGAGAGGAAATGAGGCACTAGGTCCTTACATGCATTGGCACATCTTGGTCACATGCCAGCCGTGCACTATAACATTCCTTAGCATTGCCAAGCATGCCTTGTAACTCCTCATTAGCACACTTGGAAATCAATGACACTCCCTATCACACACTCTTATTCATTCATTTCCATGCATTCTGACCTAATTCCCCCTTGTACATCCCTAGCACCCCTTAACACTCCTTAGCATGCATTGGCACACCCTGGCACTTGGCACATCTCGACATTCTTTCCTAGCACTCTATCATGCCTTGAAACTACCTAACATACCTTGTCCATCCCTCCTTAGCACACCCAGAACTTGCTAACAATCCCTATCATACACTCATTCATTCATTTCCATGCAATTGAAACTAGTCCTCCCTTGTGTTTCCTTGGCACTACCTAACATATCTTGTCAATGCCTCCTTAGCACACCTAGAACTTCCTAACACTCCCTATCACGCACTCTTATTCATTCATTTCCATTCAATTGAAACTAGTCCTCCCTTGTGTTTCCCTGGCACTCCCTAGCATGCGTTGGCGCCACACCCTAACACCTCTTGGCATGTCTTGGAATGACTAACATGCCTTGGAATTTTCTAAAATTGGTTATCACTTCCTAACATTCCTTTCACACCTTGGCACTCCCTAGTTGTCATGCCCTCATAGATAGCCTTACTTTTTTTATGACTTGGGAACCAACCAAGTCATTGAAAAATAGTGTTGTCACTAGACAAAAGTCTCCCTTTGTCTAAAATTTCTTTTTCCATCCCCTTATCATAATCGTAGGCTTACCTATTGCAAGTTCTATTATGAAATTCTCCTAATACACTTTGTCCTTGGGACACCTAGAAGACACTCTTATTCGTTTGTTTCCATGCACTTTGACCTAGTTCTCCCTTGTGATGCCCTCACACTCCCCAACACTTCTCGACATGCATTGACATTGTCTGGCATGTGTTATCACACCTTTTCATTCTTTGGCATGCCTTGACACTCCTTAGCTATCATGCCCTCATAGCTACCCTTATTGGCTTTAAAACTTGGGAACTAACCAAGTCCTACCTCGACTACAACATCTTGACCAAGTTACAGTTACTACAACTATATTATGCCTTGTTCACATAAGAATGGCCTATAACTCATCTTAGGCTACTCATGCCCAATCTTAACTCATCCCACTTAACAAGTTACCAAGTCAAGGCTCACGTCCAACCATGGCCATAAAACAACTAAACAACATAGTTTACATCTTGACATGGCATAGCAACTAGCATGTCTAACAATCCCTTAGCACTATGTGGTACACATTGGCCTTCCTTGCATTCCATGGCATGCTTTAGCACTCCCTATCATATAGTACCACTCCTTGACATGTCATGGCACCCTTACATACCTTGGAACTACCTATCATATAACTTTGTCATTCCCTCCTGAGCACACTTGGAATTCACTGTCACTCCCTTTCATACACTCTTATTCATTCATTTCCATGCATTTTGAACTAGTTTTCCTTTGTGTTTATGTCGCACTCCCTAACACTCCCTGGCATGCATTTGCACACCGTGACACACATTGGCACACCTTGGCATGTTTCCCTAACACTCTAGCATTTATTGGCACTACCTAACATATGTCGTCCCCTCCTTAGCACACCTAGAACCCACTGACACTCCTTGTCACACACTCTGAGTCATTCATTTCCATGCATTTGAAACTAGTGCTCCCTTATGTTTCCCTGGAACTCCATTACAATCCTTGGCATGCATTGGCACACCCTAGCACCCGACAAATCTTGGCATGTTTTCCTAGCTTCTAACATGCCTTAACACTGCCTAGCATACCTTATCACTCCCTCCTTAGCACACCTGGAACTCACTAACACTTGTTATCACAAACTCTTAATTGTTCATTTGCATGCATTATTTTCACCTATTGCTCCCTTGTGTTCCCCTATCACTCCTTAACACTTCCTAGCATGTGTTTTTGATGGAAAAAACACTATATATAGGGAAACTCATCCTCCATTTTTGAAAAAGCAAATTTGGTTAAGTATATAATAAGAAGTGCGAAGATAACCAAGCAAGAGAAGGAAACAAAGAGTGAAGATTTTGGTGTTGTTTATGGGTCTGTTTTAGGGCTAATAGCTCCACATGTGTGAAGGAAGGAAGAACTCTCTACTGCAGAAAAGGTCGAAGATCTTGCTGTTGTCCAAGAAGTTGAATCAAGGAAGAATATAAGCAAGGTTACAAGTTGAATTATAATAAGATTTCATACCATCCAAGCGAAGAAGATCAAGGTTCAAAAGTTTGGTCAACCACATGTTATAGGGTTTATGTAGGAGGGCCGAGAACTATAGATCTGATCCATGGAACTGGAATTTGAAGGATAGTCAAGTTATTGAAGGAAGAGCTTGATCATCGTTGGCTCAAGGAAAAAGAAGGAAGTTGAATCAAGGGGGCTTGTGACGTGGTCTTGGAGAGGTCATTGAGTCAAGGGTCTAGGCCATGGTCTTGGTATTCATCAATTGAAATATTTATAAGAAGAATATTTCGTTTGGGTTTTCCTCTCATGTTGGAGAGGTTTTGGCCCTGGTTGATCGCATATTCGTTGTGTCTCTTGTCTCATTGTTTATGCATTGGTATATGTTTGATGAAGAATATTGGTTTGAGAATTGTTTTTTATTGTGGATTAGTCTTGAATGTGTTTGTGTATGCAAAATTTGTTGGGTTTGTAAACTATGAGTAGAGAAATGTTTGATTGATGCATGCTTCCTACAATAAAATGTGTCTCTTACTTAAACAATTAAGTTAGTGGAAACATGGCTATTTGGACAATTATTTTGGAATTTATGCACCTTACAAGTACATCAACTCATATAATACATAAATATAATGGAAAGTTGTAATGTGTTGCATCATAGAAAGAATGCTAATAAAATATGATAGCTTAAATGTACATGATAGTTTGGAAAGGTGGGGAATAACTCTTAGTTAGTCATAGGTAGCCTAATCAATCCATTTTTTAATTTGTAAATGTCCATGATGATTTTGAAAGTAGGTAGGTAAGAATTCTTACTCATGTCATAGATAGCCTAACGAGTACTTTTCTCTATCTAGAATGATACTAGATACAAAACTTTTTTGTATTGTGTGATTCTTCAATTTTTTTATAACACATCATGTTATAAAAACTTTAAAATAAGCTTCTCACTTTGGTTCTTGAATTTGTAGTAAAATATGAACCTGGCTTCTGAAAGTAGTGTTATTCTGGAGGATGCCAACAATATTTTTCACTCCATAAAGGTTTTAACCTATCTTTAGTCTTTGATGAGTTTTTTTTGGATGATTGTACTTTAAAAATAAAGATGCATCTACAATTTTCTCACTTGCTAATTTAGAATCAATTAAAAAAATCAAAATAATTACTTACATTTGTTTGTAGAGTTTACCTCAAATTACTGGAACATGGTGATTACATCAAATGAGTGTGAAATTGAATTTTGAAATTTTATTAATATCCTCAATGCTTGGAAAATGTAATGGGATCGGATGATAAGTTAACATGTAAGGTATTTAGTGAGGCATTGCTTCTCTTCTAAGAAAAATATATCTAAACCAAGTGCAATACCAGGGAGAGAAGTGTGCTAAGCTTAGGGGAGAGAGGATTCTGTAGTGTGCAAAGCTTAGTTGTGTGGGTTTGGGGCTAAGGCATAGTTTCTCCATTTAACTAAAGTAAAATGAGAGGAAATGAGGCAATGCATACTTTGTAAATCTTATCTATGAGGATTTGGGGTTCAAGGCTTAGTCACTTCATAATTGAAATAAAATGAGATAAAATGAGACAAGGACTTGCAAATTATTAGTTATATGTAATGACGTTAAAGTGCGTAAACACAAAGTATCAAAATTCGAAGTAGAATCAACCCTTGTGTTTGAAAATTTAGTCAAGCGGTTTTTATGGCTAAATTCACCCTCAAATATACGTTTGATTAATGCAAAAGCTTAGAAAACCACATCTATGTAATCGAGGAGTCCCTCTTAGATGCACAAACTTTTCTCCCTTGGCTTCCCATTGTCTTTGAGGTTGTGTTCCCCTTCACTCCTATATGCTTACTAGGGATACTACACTCCAACATGACAGATTCTAAGATATATTATGATAGGGGGATGCGGGTTTGGGAAATTCGTGTTGCCACGTGAAGGTCTTGCCATGTTTAGTTCAACAATACGGAAGCAAAATTCTCATGTAGAAGGATTGATGGTGTTTTTTCAATTGTGGGAAATAGAAATGCCATACATTATGGTGCTTCTTGGTACAATATTATCGATTCATGGAGAAAGATCAATGGTTCCTTGGGTAGAACTATACCAATGTGTGGGTGGGACCAGGCTCATGAGATTCATTTTTTACATAGATTCATTTTTTACATAGGATTTATGCGAAAGTAGAACTCATGAGATTCATTTTTTACTGCCATAACAATGAACTACATCCAAATTGGTTATAAAAGATTGCATTGTTAAAATTTTGACATAATAATTATAAAACCAAATCTCATTTGTTTAAATAACATGGAAACCCATAATATTAGTATTAGATAATTAAACATTAATAAAAAAATATTTATATTTTTTTGGTTTAATTATATAAAATCCAAATCTGCATTTGTTTAAAATTATAACTTACAACATAGTTATTTTGTAATTTTGAAAAAATAAAAAGATGATAATTTTTTGAATGATGTACAATAAGATAAGAAAATATATACATTCCATACATTTTGATATATTCATAATATATAATGTTTAAAATTTATAAAAAATAAAATAATTATAATTAAAAAATTTAACGATCATCCAAATTAATGATTTAATTTCTGCCACATTTTCTTCCCCACCTTAGTGTATACGAATGAATGTTGAGTAGTTGAAAAAAAAGGAAATACCATTGTTTAGTAGTTGAAAGAAAAGGAAATACCATTCTGCTGTGTTTTCTTCCCTGCCTTAGTGTATTCGAATGAATGTTGAGTAGTTGAAAAAAAAGGAAAGACCATGGGCAAGGTACAATTTGCTCTGTGGCTATATGGAAATCGGTACAGGTAGCTGATCGATCTTTAGGGTTTTTAGATCAATTTCAATTCTTAGAATTGATTTGCAAATTTGTTTTATATTTTCACATGAAATGTTGTAGTGAGTGATTCACTGCTAGTTAGTGTTTCATGGTTAAATACTTGCCCACGTACCCTTTCTCTCCTTTAATTCCTTCCTCCTATTCAATTGTTTCAAACAATCTACCAACTTTTTCACCTGAAAGTAAGTTATTTGGGTTTTGTTTTTTCATGAATTTAGCTTCAAATGAACTAGGTGCATAAGTACTATATTGGAAATGAAAGTTATATTAAATATAAATTGAACTCTTATAGTAATTTGGTAGCATACCACACAAGAAAAATTCAAAATTACAAAAATTGGAAAAACCCCAACAGGGAAAACAACGGAAAAAACAACAAAGCAGACTTCTCATGGTAGGGGAAATCACAACTCCCTGCCCTCCCTCATTTCAATGCAACAAGAAAAGCTTTTCTTGTTCTCTTTCCATTTCACAACGATTCTTCAATCAGAAATCTCAATTTCAAGCCCTTCCTTCCAAGTTTGGTTGAATCTCTGCATTGCTCTCAACTCCAAAAGCAGGAGATAGAAGGGATGGGTAGAAAGCTTGGTACCCGAGCTAGAGTTAAAGAGGAAAAAACATTGAGTCAGACACTGCAAGATTCCTCTCGTGGGGTAAAAGGATCACAACAAGACCACAGTAAGCCCCCTAGAGAGAACGAAGATTCTACCACATGCAGTGGTAACATTCAGATTATGGTGCAGTGCTGTATAGATCAGTCAAGAGTTCGAACAACAATGGTTATGCTCAACTCCACCCATACAGCTAGATATTTTGATAAGTATTCAAGCTTATCTATGCGCGAATTTTTATATGGTTCATGCTTCAAAAAAAGAAATATATTCCTTTCAGCTCATTTAGGCTTGTCAGCTTGGATTGGACTAGTTGGATCAAGTCTTTAGGTAGTGGCATTCTCCGTATCATTTTTTTTGATTCATAGGTTAGGATTTGGTAGAAGTCTATGATGCAACCATTGCATAAAACTAGACATTCCACTGAAGACTACCCTGATTTGATTGGAAGTTGGCAAGCCAAGAATCGATAGTGGAATACAAACCTTGTGAACTCTGAGCCAAGACTGCTTATCAGAGAGGGTGGAATGACCATAAATTCCCTCAATAGGTGAGGTGAAATAACCAGAGCATATGTAACCAATATTGAACTTGGCCAGATAAAGAAGGTAGTCCCATGACCGCTGAAGCTCAACCCTGCACTAAAAAGAGAGTTTTACGGAGATGCAGTGGAGATGTTCTAGAACATAGCATTTATTTAAACCTCAAGTATTACCTAAAGGCTAACAAAATAGCTACCTGGAATCCTTGACCCTCCAGGAGATTGCAAAAGGATGCCTACAACTTGGAATAGTGAAATCACAACTAACTAGGTCAGCGACTGGTTCAATTTGTTTTCAAGTCTCCTTGAATATGAACATCGGACTAGGAGGTTGTACAACTCCCTCAAACATTAAGGTCAACCAATGACATCATATTAGCAAAAATCTAAGCATGAAAATAGATTGAAATAAAGACAAAAGGGAAACCCTCACTAAGTCATCAGGCCCTTGCTCAATAATCAGGCAACATTTGGGTATGAAAAATCAGGAATCCCTTCTTCAAAGTCTCTTCCTACTTTTATAGATCTCTTCATATTGATGGATGGCTTCGACCCTCCTCAAATGGTCATTGGATGAGTGCCAGGTAGTTGCATTTGTTAAACCATCTGTAAACTATTTGAAACTTTTTTAATTTAAAACTTTTATATAGCAATTTAACTTTCGCATTTTGTAATTTGGTGAATATGTATTCCTCTCAAGTCACATTTGTTTAAATAAACTACATATTTATTTTCTTTGATTATGTTTCCCAACTATGGCCAGGGATTGATCCTCGATCAATGATGAAAATAAGATATGTTCCAGGGAATTGAACATATGTTTTTTCATCACTTGTATGTATTGATATACTTTGACCATAAATAGCATGCAATCGCCTATTCAAAGGCAAAAACTCTTTTTCCTATACAACCACGTTGAGAGTAATAAGTATCTTCCCATGTGGCATCATAACAACAAATTCCATTTTTCTAATTCACCGTGTTTCTCAAATTACAGCTAACATTCTAAAAACATTTTTGATCCATTTTTTAGCATGGTCCAGAATCTGCTTTGATAGTACTACGATGTATCTCTTCCAAAACTTGATTGTCTTTCATAGATGGACAACTAATTTGATAAAAGATCTCTTTAAATATGTATTGGACTCGAAAGTTATTGGATGTTCTTGAATATGGCAAGTGTTCACCCAAAACTTCCAAACATATCAATAGCAACACATAGTTTAACATAAATATTCATCCTCATCCAATTATTAAATGTGGAAATATTCCTCTAAAAGCCTGGATTTCCCATACACTGGGCCTATTACTTATATAACCCCTGGTTTTAGTTTCTCTTGCATGTTTGGTGATTCAGATGGAATATGTCAAAATATAGAGTTCTGTGATGTCTTCACTCCAACTTCTTGGATGTTCACACTTGCCACTAGAACATGCTTGGATGGACTTATGTTATGGAATTCTCTTTAAAATAAAAATAATTGTTTTATCTATTTTATATAGCCCAGTCTATAGAATAGAGGAGGCCCAAACATCTGTCTATGATTTAAAACTTCATATATGATCCATACTAAAAAGATACATTACCCCTGCCCGAGTAAGTGCCATTTAGGAGTATCTATTCTGTCATAGGAAACCGTGTTTTGGAACTGGCCTTATCTTCTACCAGCTTTTGAACCCTGGTTATTATTATTGCTTGTGTCCTAATTTGTGACCAGACAACAGTTGTGTGGTACTTTGATAACTAATTCTTTTAAATAACTAAAAGAACTATTTTATCTATTTTAATTAGCCCAATCCATGAAACAGACAAGGCATACTTTTCCTTTTTAGGGCACACAACTTCCAATAATATCCACACTAGAAACAGGTTATGTTTGACTAAATTTTACCATAGAGGAGTATCCACTATGTGAATTAACCTAGGTCTTGAACCTAGCTTGATTTTCTGCTAGTATTTGAACCTAGGCCATCGTTGTAGCTAGTGTTCAAATTTGCTGCTATACCATGGTTGGTTGGGCTTTTTTTAGGTGACTAAGTCATATATCACATGTGTGGGGGGAGTTTGGGATCTGCTGTGGTGGTCTCTTAGGTGCTTATGGATTGAACCAGAAGCTGTTTCCCTCCCAAGTAACCTCCCATGGCTATAAGACCAACCCTCCCTCTCCTAAACCTTAAATATATATAAAAAAAAATAATAAAAAAAAATAAATAAATCTAACTCAACCCTAGCAATTCTAGTAGTTAATGGTAATGTTAAATTCTTAAAGTATTTTTGCTTAAATTTATAATACTACCATTAATTTTCATAGGATGTTTGATTATAGATTAATTATTTATATGTATTTTTTGAATTAACCACTGCAATGATGAAGATTTTTCTATTCTTCATTTAATTTGATTCAGTGAGATTCAAGTATCAGTCGTGACTTCACACTTTAATAGTTCCATATTTTCCTTGGCTTAAAAGACCTGCACCATCCATGATTGTAACATGGAACTATTATGGGAACCCAGGGCATGCTCTAGATCACCTCTAGAAGCAAGCAAATGGTAAAAGCCCAGAATCACCTCTGTGTGCTTTGAAGAGAGGGCAGGCCTTGATGTATGAAAGTAAGCTGATAGAACTTAGAATGTTGGAAATGCTTATGTAATGTATTGAAACTAAGAACTACCAATAACCCAATAAAAGAATTACATCCATTTTTCTTTACATTTTGTAGGAGAACAAAATTCCGGAGATTGATGGATAGTAGACACTCTGTGCCCAATATAAGAACTACGTCCAATAGGTTTCTTTTGCATGATAATACAAAAACAACTTTGGCATCTTAAATCAATATTTACACAACGGAATTTTCAAAATAGATAATTCAATCTCCTAAGTATATTTACTGAAAATTTTGAGCACATCAAAAGGCATGACTATGAGCTGTTCAAAAATTTGTTTACATCAGTATGGACCAGTATTGCGAAAATCGTGATTTTATCAGAAAATCGTGGTTTTTTAATTTCACTGATAATATCGCACGATAATTATAAAGTTTTTTTTTGGCTATTTTTTCAAAAAAATTACGATTCGATATGAAAAAATTGCCAACCATGCAGACAATGCGTTTATATAAAAAAAAAAATCATGATTTTTTGAAATTCATTTGCACACACAACAGCACGCCGACAGCGACAGAGTTTTGGAGTGACCTCTTGGTTGTTTGGGAGCTGAATCCGCTGATTGGAGGAGAAAAACAGAGTGAGAGCTAAGGAGGAGACGAATTTTCTCCATCAAATCGGTATGGGCACCAAAATTTTGTGTTTTGTAACTTTGTTTTGGTTTTTTTTTTTTTTTTTATGTTTTTGGTTGGGTTTGGAATCTGGATAACCCATTGTTTATCAAAAGAATTCAATGGGTTATCACATATTTTTGAATTGATTTGAATCTTGATGGGGTTTTTATCATTTGATTTTCATTTTGTTTGTTAAAAACTTAAATTGTCAAAAATTCCATGTGTTTTGTCATGTTACTCATGTATGTAATTTTTTTTTGGTTTTGTAAATTGTAAGTTTGTAACTTGTAAATTGTAATCCTTATTTTGCCAAAGGTTCACCGAATCATCATTCAACTTCAAAGTTCAAAGTTCAAAGTCAAAATTCATATTACAAATTTAAAAGTTAAAATTCAAGAATCCAAAGTTCAACCAAGTTACAAACATGCCAAGGAAATTGGACCCTCTGTGGGAATTTGGTGAACCTGATGGAGGGCTTGATAGAATAAACTTGTCTTGCAAGTTGTGTGGGTAGCATATGTCAAGGGGGGTTTATAGATTGAAGTATCACCTTGCAAAAATCCCTATATTTGATGTAGGGCCTTGCACAAATACAAATCCTGAAATCATTCGAAAAGCCATGAGATCATTGGAAAATTTAGAGCACAATAGAGAGGCCAAAGCAGAAATGAAGAAGCAACTAAAAAAGTTTGTGTTATGCTCAAGTGAACAAGGAAGTGGCATTGGTTCTACATCGGCATCAATATCTACAACCAACCCGGTAGCTGCCTCATCATTTTTTGTTCCTAGAACCACGCCTGGTTCACAACCATCTATCACTTCAATGCTAAAAAAATTGAGAAAGAACAAGCTGACAAGTTGTTGGCCAAATTTCTCCTTTGGAGTGATATTCCTTTCAGGGTTGTAAGGAATAATCCATTTTTCCAGCCTGTTGTTGATGTTATTGCAATTGTTGGCCCAGGGTACAAAATCCCTTCTTATGATGACTTTAGAGGCCGGATTCTTCAAAATGAAAAGGTTGACTGCACCAAAATATTGGAGGAGTTTAGGGCATCATGGGCACAAACAGGATGCACTGTGATATCAGATGTTGGACCGACCAAAAGAGGAGAACCCTTATAAACTTCTTTGTTAGTTGTCCCAAGGGGACTATGTTTACAAAATCTATTGATGCATCTCACATATCAAAGATGAAAAAACTTTATGTGATTTGCTGGATGTGTTTATTTTGGAGGTGGGTGCAAAACATGTTGTCGAAGTCATAATGGACAATGCTACAAATTATGTTGCTACTGGCAGGATGCTTATGGAGAGGCATCCTACTTTATTTTGGACACCTTGTGTTGCACATTGTATTGATTTGATGTTGGAGGACATAGGGAAAATTTCCTTTGTCAAAGATATTGTTGAGTCATCAAAAAGCATTACAAAATTTATATATAATCATACATCTTATGCTTATCTTGATGAGAAAATTCACCAACAACAAAGAGTTGGTGTGCCCTGCCATTACACGGTTTGCCACCAGTTTCATATCTCTTCAATCCCTCTTGAATTCTATGTGGGATGTGAAGAGAATGTTTCTTTCAGAGGAGTGGTGTGCTTTGACAATGAGATGCAAACTAGAGGGAGAGGCCATATGCAGACTAGTTTCATACCAGAAGACTTTTGGGTGGGAGTGCAGGAGGTGTGCACCGATACTGAACCTTTGGTAAAGGTTCTTCGATTAGTTGATGGTGAGAAGCCCGCAATGGGTTATTTCTATGAGGCCATGGACAGGGCGAAAGAATCCATTCGGGCCTACTATGATGATAAGGGAGATGAGGGGTTTCAGAGAAAACTCCTCCTATGGAAAATGATTGATGAATGATGGAGCAACACACTCCATCATCCCATTCATGCTGCAGGGATCTACCAGAACCCTGCATTTTCTTACCCATGTGGGTTTGTATTTGATGCTGAGATCATGGATGGATTCTTAACCTGTGTTTAGAGGATGGTGAGATATCCAACAGAGTGTACATAAATCTCCAAATAAATTGAGACATATAGGATGGAAGGTGGCACATTTGGCTTTGACATGGCTGTGACTTATAGGACGACTAAAATTCTAGGTATTTTTTAGTTTGTTTCAAATTTCATTGTCTCTTAAAGTTCATAACTTCATACTTTGCTTCAACTTTCAAATTTCATTTTTTTCTTATGTTTATTTAAAATTTTATTTGTAATTTTGTTGTAGATACATGGTGGAGAATGTACGGTGCTAGGGTACCCCTTCTGCAAAAGCTTTCCATTCGAATCCTCAGCCAAACATGTAGCTCCTCAGGATGTGAGCGCAACTGGAGTGTATTTGAAAAAATACACAACAAGAAGCGCAACAGGTTAACACTTAAAATATTGCAAATTTCCAAATAATTTTTTGAATTCATTAAACTATTTTTTTTATAATTATTATTTCATGATCTTTGTACAGGTTGGAGTCCTAGCGACTTAATGACATGGTCTATGTCTACTACAATCTTCAATTGTGGGTGAGGCAACTTGAGAGGACACCTGATATGGAGTCCATCTCATTGGATGGGATTAACACCACTGCTTCATGGAGGGTTGAGGCCGAGAGGTCTCTCATGGAGTATGCTGATGATTAGTTAGAGGAGGAGGTAGTGGAGGAGGAGGAGGAGGTGGAGCAACAGGAGGAGGAGGTGACACCACCTACCTGGGCTACCCTTGCCACCAGTAAAGGACGTGGTCTACCTCCTATAGATCCTAGTTCTTTAGCTTCTAGAGCACAACAGAGTCCACTTCCAACTCCACCGACATCTACATCTAGAGGGAAAGGGAAAGCTATTGCATTTTCTTGCAAGAGGGGTAGAGGAAATCAATAGTATTAGACTTTAGTTATTTGGTTCATTTCATTGTATATGACATTACGGCTCATGATATGACTCATGAGATACATTATTATATTTTTTGTTGATATTTTGAGGCTGAGTTGGGAGTCATGAGTCAGGACTTACTATTCAGGACATGATTCACTATTATGTGTGATGTAGCACTAGAAATGATATTAAACATCTTATATATTAGTTATTTTATCATATTTATGTGTCAATGTATTTATTTTATGTTGCAGATGCTTTAGATATTAAAAAAATGAATATTTTTGTATGTTACAAATTTTTCCCGATTTTTTCTGATTTTTTCCCCTCGTCGATAATATCCCAATAACGATTACTGCAACATTGGTATGGATATATGAACACAAAATGATGAAACCCAATCCAAATCTGAACTTGGAAAATAATTTTGTATAATTGTTTCAGTGTCCATGTGAATCATGAATGTGAAATCTGAACAGTGGAATCATAATTGAAAAGCTCATAATATTTCTATCATGAGGGAACCCTGAGTTCTCAGTTCTAATATCACGTATCAGATATTTCAAATAAAAACTGGGGATTCTGGGTACATCATGATTCAAGCAGCTAATTAATTCACTAATAGATGAAAATACCAATGTCAAATTATAAATGGTAAAATTACAAAACTGAGTTTATTATTTGGAAGGTTCCACAAGTCCAAAATGAAAGACTAGAAGCACAAAATATGGAGAATCAAGAATAACCAAACCAATAGTCTTCAACATCCACATCCTGTAATAGAAAAGATGCTAATTTCCCCGACTAATGATAAGAAGCACAAGCACTATGGCCAGGAGAATATGAAGAACCTTCTAACACCAACCTAGTCCTAGGCATGGATGTGTCATCCCCAACATGAAAGGGGTCACTGGAAGAACAACCCAAGGAGAGGTTAGCCATCAAGAATTCAAGGGACTCCAAGTCTGCATCTTCCAGATTCACATCCTACAACTTTGATGGGCCTTAATTACAATCTCCCTTCAATCAAGAGATGAGGCCAAGAAGTGAATATACACAAGATCTTCTGCCTTCGCTGATGAAGTCTATTTCTCTAGAATGAATGGATAAAGTGACAAACCCATAAGTGCTCCAATTTCTCTCTGTTGTTGAAAGCTGAAAACTTGTGAAACAACCATATATGCAATTGTTTGCGAATATAGGGTATGGGCACCATAATATGCAAGGGCTTGCAAATATAGCGTATGGGCACCATAACATGACCACCATGCAAAGAAGCTTTATACTTCATAGCACCCCTATCAACGAGTGAATTTCCATTACCAAATTGACCACCATCTATTATGAAGTAAACAAGTTATTTTTCTCTAACAACACCATCAAATGGGGACATACCTTAGAAAATTCTATTCTAAAATAATCAGCCACCTCGCTCTCTTCTTGTGGGGTCCTCCTCATATCCCGAAATTTTGCCAAAGATGCTTCATCATTGGATTTTGGTTCAAAGTGTAGGCTATAGAATGTTGACAATTATTGCATTTTTTCAATCTATTAATGATTATGTCCCTTTAGTACCATTCAAATGAGGGTCCTTCTCTTTAAGAACTCGATGAATTCTTTCCAACATAACGGTGCTCTCATAAATTTTGCTCAACATAGGAAGATCAGTGTCGAAAGCTCTAGCAAATCAATTAGTGGCTCCATTATGGAAAGCATAAACCCAAAATTTCCCCAGCAAACCCCATAACAATGGTACTGGACTGCCTTTTCATTGTTTCCTACTTTCCCTATTTATCACTATGGCTTAACAACCATGGACAACCTAGTACAATTCATCTTGCATTTGCTACAATTCCACATGCAACTTTCACCAGAATTTTTCCCTTCCCTATCTTTGTCACATACTTCCATACAGGGGAATCAATAGGGCATTTCTATTGATTCTCATCACCATCCATTCTCCCTCCACCACTTCTCCCACAATGAATACAAGCACCAATTGACAAACATGAGGCCATTGGAAAAATGTGGAAGAAAAACAAAAAGAATAGGTAATAGAATAAAGGAAAAAGGAAGGTTTTTGGCCTAAAATGGAAGATTTCAATAAAGTTTGCAAATTTGTCAACAATAGTTTGCCTGGTTGATGAAAGTGGGTAAGTTAACATGGCCCCTACCAGGTTTCAAGTCCTACCAAGTGACGTGCTCATGCTTGTGCTCACATTTGTAGATAGGTTCCAAGGCATGCAACAGTGGCCAAGGTAGGTGTAAGCCCTAGGTGACTTTGTCAGAACAGATACCCTCCATAGAAATAAATGTTGCTGAGTTAAATCTAGGCATGTTAGAACAGATACCCTCCACAGAAATAAATGCTACTGAGTTAAATCCAGGCGTGTCAGAACACATACCCTCCACAGAAAGGGAAAAGGTCATGCTATTACAAATCCAAAAATCTACTCCATCAATGAAAAACAGATGAAATTATTGTCTATAAATATTTTCTCTCTAGATATGGGTGAATATCAGCGTATCAACAAACTTTGCTCTCAAGATAATGGTGAATATTAGTGTATCAGAAAGTTGTGGCACAATCCAAGTTACCTGCTCTGTGTTTATGTTTGAATTTAGCAATAACATAATTCAATATAGATATGTGATATTAAAAATCTCCAATAAAATTCATCATTAAATTTAAATATTTGTGTCAAATTTTTGATTATATAGTTCATAATTATTAAGTATATAATTCACAATTTTTTAAATATAATACATTGTCTATTTTTTTTCAAATCTGGTTCATTGAATCTTATTAGACTCAATTCTAGTTCAAAACTCAATTAGATAGCTGGGCTGGTTTAAAACCTGGTCCTGGTTTCTAAAACTATGCACAGATATAAGGATGAATCTCTATGAATTTGCGACAAACCTTTGGATTTGTTTGAATTCACTGAATTTTAACTTTATGGTTGAAGTTCAGCGAACCTTGTGACATAGCCTAGACTTTGTGCCATGTTCATAATCGTTGCAAGCATTCTAACTTGCCACTCCATTAGGAAAATCTATTGAATAATTAGATAAAACTTACACTTATTTTAGTGAACCCACATTTTTTTTTGAATGGCTTCCTTTTATCATGGTATGTCGGCTACACCTTGCCCTACTTGGGAGAGACTATAACTAATGACATTCAAGTTGGATTTGTTTGTCTAGTAGGCTATGTGTGAAGGGTATATTTTCCGCAAAAGACTCCTACTACATGCACTTGGCCCTTTGAATTTGGTTGAATTCACTGAATTTTAAACTTTATGGTTGAAGTTCAGTGAACATTGCGACATAGCCTAGACTTTGTGCCATGTTCATAATCGTTGCAAGCATTCTAACTTGCCACTCTGTTAGAAAAATCTGTTGAATAATTAGATAAAACTTACACTTATTTTAGTGAACCCACATTTTTTATTGATTGGCTTCCTGTTTTCATGATATGTCGATTGCACCTTGCCCTACTTGGGAGAGACTACAACCAATGACATTCAAGTTGGATTTGTTTGGCTAGTAGGTTGTGTGTGGAGGGTATCTTTTCCGCAAAAGACACCTAGTACATGCACTTGGCCCTTTGAATTTGGTTGAGTTCACTTAATTTTAAACTTTATGGTTGAAGTTCAATGAACCTTGTGACATAGTCTAGACTTTGTGCCATGTTCATAATCATTGCAAGCACTCTAACTTGCCACTTTGTTAGGAAAATCTATTCAATAATTAGATAAAACTTACACTTATTTTAGTGAACCCACATTTTTTGTTGATTGGCTTTTTGTTATCATGATATGTCGACTGCACCTTGCCCTACTTGGGACAGACTACAACCAATGACATTCAAGTTGGATTTGTTTGGCTAGTAGGCTTTGTGTGGAGGGTATCTTTTCAACAAAAGACACCTAGTACATGCACTTGTCCATTTGAATTTGGTTGAATTCACTAAATTTTAAACTTTATGGTTGAAGTTCAGTGAACCTTATGACATAGCCTAGATTTTGTGCCATTTTCATAATTGTTGCAAGCATTCTAACTTTCCACTCTATTAAGGAAAATTTGTTGAATAATTAGATAAAACTTACATTTATTTTAGTGAACCCACATTTTTTTTTGATTGGCTTCCTGTTATCATGATATGTCGATTGCACCTTGCCCTACTTGGGAGAGAATACAACCAATGACATTCATGTTGGATTTGTTTGGCTAGTACATTGTGTGTGGAGGGTATCTTTTCTGCAAAAGACACCTATTACATGCACTTGGCCCTAACTTCTAATATGTGTGGTGGCATATTCACAAGCATGAGCACAAACATAAGTGTGTTCCATTGTTGAGACTTGAACCATGGTGGGGGTCATATGCAGCGCACCACTTAAACTAATCTAGCATACCACCATATTGACAAAGCCCATAAACATAAGTGTGTTCCATTGTTGAGACTTGAACCATGGTGGGGGTCATATGCAGCGCACCACTTAAACTAATCTAGCATACCACCATATTGACAAAGCCCACTTAGGTAACTTCAAACTCAGTGCAGTTGTGTATAAAGGTAAATTGTGTAGCATTGTATAATGGCCCTTTGATTACAGAAAATAGTTGACTATGGTAAAGACAGAAGAAACATTGCTCATAAAAGAATACAAATAAATGTCACTTATAAATTTAGCTTGAAGTCAGTAAAGGCCACCCTTCATTGATTGGTAAGTAAAAGTTAAAACCATTATAGCTAAATTACCATTTGGTAGTCAAATTCAATAAATTATTCTTAGATATGTCCCTTACAGTGGATTTGAGGCACTGTAAAACCTGGGAGATTGTGAATAACGGGTCATGGGCCAAGAAAAGCGCATAATCACTATGGTACACATGAGGCTTTTAAGTCTCATTTGGGAGATGAATGCAACACATGATGTCTTTCAGAGCTTGTTTAACTGATTAGAGCCCTCTCTTTCTTTCTTTAACGATAGCTTATATGTTTGTGGAATATTATAGAAATGCTTGAGAGATATTTTATTTGTAGTTTTTCTTGAAATCAACAGGGATTACAATTCCCAAATCATGAGAGGGAGCACTTTGGGTTAGAGCCTTGTTTTCTATCAACTAAAATCCACGTGTAATGTTATCATGTTTGTGTTTGGAGTTAAATTGTGAGAATCATCTTCTAAGAAGGTATGGATGCCAACTTAGGTGAAATCAAAAAAAGTATGGATGCTACCTACCCCAAATAGTCTCTTCCAAAATCCATGCAATAACACACTTCATAAACAACTTTGTCAAGGTATGGATGCCAACTGAGGACCAAGGCAGTATGGATATTGTCCTTACCCCAAATGTTCTCTTTCATACCGCCTTCATAAAAAGCCTCTACTCCAATGTCTAATGGTAAGTTTATAGTCAGTCTTCCCACTTTTTGTAGAAAAGAGGAGCTACAAACTTTGACTTGTGAGTGAAAATTGCAACCGAATATGCATGGAGTTACAAAGGATTTTATAATGAGAGGGACATAATTTTTAGCTTTTCGGGTTACTTTGAAAATATTTACACCATGTTTGGGCCTTGGGGGTGCTTCGTGAGATGTGGGGTGCATGGTGTATGGTTGGACCATGCTCTTCCATGATGGACTTGGACGTTGGAGGTGGTTTAATATTTGCTACTAGACCTTGTTGGATGTTTGAAAGACATTCTTCCTCGAAGTGTTGGATAAGTATGGAGCTTGGTGACTTCATGTTGTTGATGAATGAAGGTAGTTTATGTGCTTGGAGTAGAGTTGGGTATTTTAGAGGAGGTTATTGAGCCCTATATAGCATGGTGTTGCTTGGTTGTGTTATTACTCCTTCAGATCTCCAAGGCTAAAGAAGAGTTCGGCTAAGGTAACCACAAACCAGTCTTTTAGCTTTGTAGCTAGCCCTACCAAGCTAGAGAGGGCTCTCTTTGAAGGGTAAAAGCGAGGAGGGCTGGATAGTTTAGGGTTTTAGGCTAGCTGTATAATGCAGAGGGTCATTTGATTTGATTTGGTTGGGTAGTCGCAAGGATGAGTGATTTAGGTCAGAGGGACTAGGTCAGGGAAAATTAGATATGATTGCAAACATTCAAAGGGGCAAGGTAGGTATGAAGCTTAACACTTAAAAGGTGATTTGAGATGGTTTAAGACTGATGAGGAGTTAGGAAGAGAATAAGAGATGTATTCTTATTAAACTGAATAAAAATGGACAAAGTATGATAAATTACCTAAAACAGAGCATGAGTAAGCATGTATTCTGCCTATCAACTTGAAAATTATCATATAACAGACATGAAATGATTTATGAACTGATAAAAAATTCAAAATTTTCACAAAGATGAAACAATGCTAAACATTCATACCACATGTATCCCAGAAAAATAGTTGCAACTCATCTAATTAGACTGGCCAAAATCTGATACAATAGTCTCTGATCACTAGTATAGCATCCCACTGAATCTAGCTTGTAAAATGACTAAGAAAATACATAATATAGGCCTAAAACCAACTCATCCTAAGCACAGGGGTCGAATCCATGAGAGGAGGAGCATTTTCTAGAAAGTTTGAACTGATAGCTGGAGTGTAGGGTGGTCAAAGTGACTCATCCCTCACTCTAGCAAACTGATTCATTACATGCCACATAGGCCATTTAACTGATGTATCTATCCTAGATAAAAGTAAAACATAATAATTACATCATCTAGATCAATTACATGAATAAAACTTGAATTTACCATAGGTAAAAGTCAACTTGGAGTGAAACAGTGAAAATAACAGAAGACTGTCAAATGCGTAACGACCTAGTTAAACGCGCCCTTTGGTGTCAAACACTCAATGCCATCTTTAGGGCTACTTTTGGAGGCCTTCCCGATGTCCAAATTTTCTCCAAGATAACTCATTGGAAAGCCCTTCGAGTCTAATTTTCAGATATACCTTTAGTTTTCATTTTGGAGGTGATTGTCTCGATCAAAATGCCAATCTCCCAATACTGGTAAATATGCAGTGACCAAGCCAAAAAAGAGGCAGAAAGGTGATTTTTTGGTAGTTTTTGACCCTTTTGGCTGACCATTTTTGTTCCAAATTCTTAGAAAAAGTACAGGGTGCATGTCCTCATCATTCTGAATCCAAAATTGCTAACCATCTTCTCATTGGATGCCCCAAAAAAGGGCGCAACGTCCTAGGTGCTGCGCGCTTGACATGTTGTCTGTGCCAAAAATTCCTCAAAAAACACAACAAATTATAACTTGCCAAATTTGTTCAAAATTGGCCAAAATTGATGGGTTGATAGTTGGCTATATGTTTGAGGCATGGAGTGATGCCTCAACAAGGATATCCAACCTCTTTTTTTCCTCTTGCTTGGTCAAGGCCTCCATTTTTGCATGAGCTCTTTTGAGCTTGGCCCTTGCAATTTTGTTTCTCATGGCATAGTATTTTGCCATCCTTCTTTGAATATCATTGTCATTATTGGCCTTGTTTAAGAGGCTCTCTAGATGAAAATTTACAATTTGAAGCCAATGTTCTCTATTTTCATTTACCATCTTGGAAAATTGCTCATTCAAGGTGAACTCATTGGCTAGTTCTGCCTCCATTTTCCTTTCTTGTTCCAAAGCTCTTTTTAGGCCTCTAGTCCTTGGCCTTCTTATTGGCACCTATTCATCAATTTTCTCACCATACTTCCCATATGCCTCATCAAGTAAGGCCTTTTCCTTGTTAGCCTCTCCCTTTTCCTTTTTGAGCTGAATCTCCATGAGCTCATGTTTGATCTGAAACTACATGTTCTCTTGCTTATAGTAGGAAATGATATATTTGGCCCTTTGCAAGTTGACCTGGAGCTCTGCTATGAGTGCATTCTTCTCCTTGATAACAATAGTTGTGATTTCACTATGATCATGCTCATCTAAGTCAACTAACTGAAAAACATGCTCTATCTCATGGAGGTCTTCCTCCTACTACTGGATCTCTGCCTCTACAACTTTTTCCTTACCCTTCTGTACTTGCTTTGTCGATGAAGAAGGAAAGGCCCCTCCCACAATTAGTGGGGAAAACACTTGCTTATTCCCTCTGTGATAGGTATGTGCCAAGGTACCTAAACCAACCCTTTTGGGCTTGCTACTCTCACCATGATCAATATGCTCATGCATACTACCTTCATCTCTGCCAGGTGAATGAATAGGCTCATGAAATGGTGATGATGGAGGTGATGGTGTGGTTGACTCATCAGATGAAGATGGATGATGTATTGGCTGAGATGGAGGAATGGAGGTGGATGGATGAGAAGATGAAGGTGCCTCTTGGCCATGCTGAATAGGTGGGACAGTGAAAATCTCAATGGATATGAAAGTGTCTCATGCAATGTTAAGTTGATCAAGGCAGTGTAGGACTATCATCTTGATGAGAGAATGGTGAAATATTCTATGCATTTGATGATCATTATCTTTCCTTCAGGAAATACATGACATCTTGTCAATATCTCGGTAAATACAGTAGGGAAGATTGAGCATTTTGACTCTTGTAAAATACACGAGTAACCGGATATGATAAATAGAGCCTAGAAAACCTACACTCACATGTGAAGTACTTCATGATGATTTTCGTCATAGGAACATATCTGTCTAGGAGGTAAGAGAAAGGGAAAATCCTCCTTCTTACATTCTTGTGGTTGGGTTTAAGATATGGCTCATAGTAGCAATAATCCAATTCTCCATGTTTAAACCATTTTTCCCCAACATTTGGGATCCCAGTAGCAACTGATATGATAGCAGAAGATATAGTAAAGGTGAGAATAGCAAGGGTTTCTTGGTTGCAATGGAGTTTGATGATGAGTTGTCTGGTCAATTGAGAATGATGCTGGTTCCTTTCCACCTTCTCACAAAACTCAAAACAACCCATATGTTTGAAGCTTGTGACAGTGATGGGAGATGCCATGAGCTCTTTGGTGTTGGTTGGATTGTATCTAATGATTTTCCCTCCTTTCTTATATTTCCTCCCCTCTTATTTTTCTTCCTCACTCTGACTTCTGTGTTCTTCTTCTGCCATGATTTATTTATGTCAAAACCCTAGGGAGATGGTAGAATAGATTGTGGGTGTGGGAAATATGGAATGATGTGAGGAGAGATGATGAGGAAGGGATGAAGATGTGTGGAACGAGGGAGGTGATAGGGGATAATTGTTAAGTGAGGGGAATGGTAATGGAAGCTAGGAAATGTGATTGAGACTGTGAGAATGTATTACTAGGGTTTGATTTTAGGAATGAAAACAAACAACTTAAACCATATGTAGATGAAAAATGGAGGGAAGGAGTGAATAATTTGGCCACCTACCTCATTTGGTATATAAGGACAAATTTCATAATTTTGGTGGCGATGGAGGGCTTCTAGCACACTTTTGCTCCTTCCAGGCGAACACGCAACGACCCAGGAAAACGCGCCCTTCAGCTACAGGAGCGTAGCGCCATTGTAACTTTCATTGCAATCTTTGGCAAATGTGCAGCGACCCAGCTAAATGCGCAGCGACCCTGCTAAACATGCCCTCTTGCTCGGTTTTGCCCGATTTCACCTTAAAATTGACAAATTTCTTTTGGTGAGGATTTTTGAGAGTGTTAGAGTGCAAATGAAGTTTCATGGGTGCATTGAGAGCCTTTATACTTGGATGGAATTTAATTTATGAGTTGCACACCCACTTTCTAATTTTTCTTGTCATTACAAAATTTTCATATTAATGTTTTTTTACTTTTTGATCTTTTTTCTCTTTACAGGTGGATGATGCTTTGGCAATCTTGATTTTTGACTTTTGCTTGGATGCTTTTGGAAATGGAATTGAGTATGCAACTGAAAAGGAACTTATTACATATAATAGACATAAAATTACATAAACAAAAATAAAATTATTACATCTGTTTTGAAGTTAAAATTTACAATTGGAATAAATTTCCTTGTTGAAAATCAAATTTGGGGCTTTCAGTAGCCATGGTTACATGCTTTGGAAAGCTTTATTTAACTTAAAAAGATATTATTTGCTTGAATCTCATATTTTGCTGACCTTATGCAGCGAGATGGTGATTTATTGGACCTTTGGGAAAATAAAACCTAGGTGGCCTAATGGAACCTCAAATGATTGAATTTTAGGTGGACTTGACTGACATAAAATATGATGAAATGAGCCTTCATGGTCCATGGATACTTAGCAAGGCTGAAATGAGCCAACAAAGGGTAAATTTCTAAAAGGAGTAAAGGAAACCATGATTCAACCTTCATTGACCAAATTTTTTCATGACGACCTAGTGCAATGACAAAAATACTTGTCTGATATTCCCTCAACACATGAATCCTTGGAACAGTCTGATCTTTATTAATCAATCCAGCTTGTTGGCTCATCAACGGATACAATAACCTTCTGGTTCTTCTTGATCAAAAATTCTATAGAAATGTCTAATAGAATCCACCCTACATACTTCGAATTGTGAAGTATTTATACAAAATGTTTATTACAAAATATCTCAAACTAATTTGAGATTTAATCTAGGAAATAAAAATATCTTCTTGCAAGAAGATAGAGACAACTATTGAACTGTTTCATGTTGTCCCTTTTATTTTGGTACTGCTGGCTTTTATGGTTTGGTTTTAGCCCTTTATGCTACTTTGTTGTTTGATCTTTTACGCTGGAAGCTTCATTTACTTTTGGCTTTCATCTTATACACTTTGACACTGATACACTTTAACTCTGCTGATCTGCGTTCATCTTTTTACTTGGTTGTTTTACTTTTACTATATTTTAACCTTTTTACTGCATATTTCTCACAGTAAATCAGTCAATTTCTCCCACATTACAGCATCAGGTAATTGGATTTTTAACATCCTCCTATATATTTCATCTACCTCGGTGTACTTGGAAAACATAGGCTTATTGAAAAACAGGTTTTTTACCTCATGCTGGAGGTAAAGATAGTTTTCAAATGTTTGGTATAGTACTTTACCTGTTGGCAACACCTTCATTGAATATGTGTTCACTTGACCTTTGCTATCTTTCTGAGTTTGCTGTTGTAATCCTGTTGTGTCATGAGCTTTTCATTTATCACTAAGGGATTGGGTAACCCTTTTTCTCTCAAAATTTGAAACTTAGCCATAAATCTATCAACGACTACCTGCATATTTTGACACTTGTCCTCCAAGTTCAACATTAAGTTTCTCTTAGAAAGGACCTTTCTTACCTCAAAAATTGTTTCAATCATGTCCTCTATTTCCAATTCCTAAAGCTCATACTTATTCTTACTATTAAGGAATTGGATAATTATGGTAGCATCTTCAGGCATTTCTCCTAATTCTTCTTTTACTCTTTGGATGGCCTCTGTAGCTATCTTTATTAAATCTATCTGCTCAAAAATTACCTGAATAGATGGCCAAATATTATTAATAGAGTCAATGATATTGACCCATAATAGTTACTTAGCCTATCCAAGGGGTTCCTTTAGTGTTAGGTCCTTCTCCATGGCATTTATTCTCTCAGTCATCCTGGCAGTATTTTGCACTTCTATTTTGTGCATGATTTTGGCAAGCTTGTAATAAGTTTCCAAGCTTATCACCTTCTCTTTCAACTTATTCATCTTTGTAGCCTATATAGACATTTCCTCCATATCTCTAACCAACTTTGTTGCTTCTTCACCTGATGTACCTACTGCTGATGTAGACTCTGCCGAAACTGGTTGTGTTGTGGTCATAGGAGCTATGGGAGCCAATGAGGCTGCCAATGTAGAAGGAACGACTGTGGTGATTGTTGCGATGAGATTCACTGTTGTAGAGGCAATATATGTCTGCTTTAATTGGATTAGGCTATCCAATTCCTTCTCTATCTCCCTCAACTGATCATTTAGTTTGAGGACTAAGTCCATCAACTCTTCATGCCTTGTTTAATTTTCCAATACTTCCTATGTCTGGGGATGCTACAGCTGAGGTATCTTCAACTGTTTCTTGAGTGCTACAATGTCATCATTATTTTTCTTGATAGGTTGTTCAGTGGCTTTGATATCTTTGGGATCATGTCCCAATTCAATCACTAAGTCTTCCAAAGACTTGATTTTTGTATCTTTGGCCTGTGAGGAGGCATTTTCTAATTGATATTGGGCTGAGATATTATTCAATGAATTCTGCAATTGATGGGTAGCTATGGCTTTACCTGTAACGATGGATTAAATCATTTCTATAGCCTGTTTATGAAATTCAATTTGGTCAATGGGATGAATATCCCTTGCCAATACCTCAAAATCAATCTTTTTGTAATCTGCTGATGTCCTTGGTTGTTGTATAGTTGGCTTTACGAATGACATTTACATCTTTCCCTCCTTGATGTCCAAAGATGTCATCAACCTGGTTTGATTTGTAGGTGTGAGCTTTAAATATTGTGCATAAGAATGTACCTTTAATTTCTTATTTCTCATTTAATTTCTTTAAACCTGTCTTTAATATCCCCCTCTTTATTAGCAGGCCTACTAAATCAGGAGACTTCTACACTAAGCTGCCTTTTTAACATTTGAGTGTGTGAGGTAGATGGCTCCTGTGTTTCTCCCGATGGAGTTGTGCCCCTGCTCATGTCAAATTCAGTATTGGTTACTAATGCTAAGCCTTATGTGTCTTTCTGTTCTGAAACAGGATTGATTCTTGGCCTTTTGCTTTGACTGGATTCATACTGCACATTAGATGTGTCCATGCATGAAGTAGAGGCTCCCTCTCTATTCCTCTCGGGATTTTTTTCCTCATTCTGAGGAGTCTGCAAAACTGTAGGGATACTCATGGTTGCTTCTTGTTGTGGTACCTATAGGAATGAGCTTTCATTAAGCTATCTTTCTAAATCACACAAGGTATTTTCAACATCTACCTTTGTACTATCCCTATCTACAAGAGTGTTTTCCAACCACTCAGATTGATTGGCATATCTTTCTATCTCTGGTATGGGATGATGAATGTAAGGTCCCAATTTGACCTTTGGTCTAAGTTTGGTTATAAACCCTTGGGGGTCATACCTCCACATGAAACTATTTTGGAATTTCATTTGTTGCAGAATCTGATTTGCCTCCTGCCCTAATTCTCTAGAATTTCAAATGAAAGGGCCTAACTGATTTTTGACTTTGAATTGGGTCCTTTTCTTGGCTGATACAAAATTGACTTCATCAAAGTTCATTATTTTCCTATAATACTCTAGAGTGGATAACCTCATGGGGAGGTATTTGGGGAGTTTGTATGGTGCAAGATGGAAACCATAGATTCTTATTTCAGTGTGATTTTGGTAAAGATACCAATCTCCCACCTTACTTTGCTTGGACAATTGGAGGACTCTTTTGATCTCTTGGCTTATTCTGGGTGGAGGGCTTCCTGTCAGCATGGTCATGACTGGATGGAAAAAAGAGTCAATGAAGTCTGTGTAGGTGTATGGTGATTGATATCTGTGGAACAATGGTGTCCAAAATATGGAAGACCTGGGTTGGCCTCTAGTATCAAGCTTCTGGAGGGTGAATGGAAATATGTCTGAGTGATAGTACAAAAACATATGGTATAGTACATATGAGTATTTGAATAGTCTCTCATTATGCATTCTTGTAAACTATTTAGGCATCCTTTTAGCTTTGAATTGGGCATAATTGTATACAGTAACAGGAGGCTTTCCTGAGGTGAAAATGGACATAAAGGCTAGGATAAGCTCTTCAACAAATTCATCAGTGGTACAACCAAAAATACATGATATCATGGTTATAATTTGCTTTCCCTTTTCAAATAAAATGGTAGAAACATATGGAGGGGCATCTTTGAGGATGTGTTGCTCTTCTACAATAAAAGTTTGGAATATCTAGGCCAGTCTAGAGGGACTCAACTTAGTGTATAGCTCTAACAAATCCCCAATGGAGAGTGGGATCAAGTTTGGCCCTAGCTGGACTTGCAACATCTCATTAATTGATTCAACTGTGATGGTAAACAAGATTTTTTAGTCAGGGGACATTACAACTCTCTAGCTGGGAATGTAACAGGCATGGCACATATGGACAATTTCAAGAAAAATATGTACTTGGGGAAATTGGTATTTGGGCAAATTGGAGTCCCAAAGGCCAATATCATCATAATGGTTAGATGCCTGTCCTTACTAAAACAATGAATTTTGAGCAAGAGTTGATAGGCACTTGTATCTCTGATTTGAAAATCCCTGTCCACCAGGGGAAGGTGGTCAAGGTCCAAATGGGGAGTTGTGATAGGTTTGACATCCATGGCGATGGGGGAAGCCATAATTCAGTTCTTGTGGATTTGAATTTGACATTCATAGGTGTTTTTCAGAGGTTTTTGTGAAAACTAGAAGCTTTCAGAAGGGTTTGGGCAACAGACTTTCAAATTTAAAGTAATTTCAATTAATTTTACTTAATTAAAACACTTTATAGTTTGAACGTTTTCAAATTTGAAAGGGTGAGTGGTAATTCATTTTCAAATACCTAGAATTGGGTGAATTATCTTCAAATTTGGAGTTCACAACAGTTGTAGAAGTTCAAATGGCTCTGGTACGGATTTGAGAGCTTAATTGGGGTCTCTGCAGCTTCTTACATAGTGAAATTGGAGTTGAATGGGCGAATTCAGCATTTGCGGGAGTCACACTGGTTTGCAAAGGTTCACAAATAAAATGATCGAAAAGGGCGAAAAAGGGCTTCTCGACCTTTTTATGGAGCAACGATCACTTTTTGGCGGGTGATTTTACAAATGAACAGTTGGCGGTTTTTCGGGTTTAGCGGGAGGTGGTTTCCAAAGCCACCACACCACTTTTGTGGAGGAGGCAATATTTGGGAGGGGTCACTCGATCTATGCTAGCACTCGACACGTAGTAGTTAGGGGGTCGGGAAAATCCACCTTATCGGTCAAGTAAAGGTTGGTCATCGGGTGAAGCCGATATGGCTGTGGACCATTGGATGAGGGCGATGATGATTAGATGGTAGTCGGGCGAGGGAGGTGCACAGGTAATAAGAGCATGGGTTTCGGGGGGGGGGCAAGATTTTAATCTTCGGCGGTTTGGGACTAATTAAGATTTAATCATGGGTTAACACGATTGGGCGGGGCTTAATGATGAGATTAGCTTAGCTTTACTGTGAAATGGATTTTGTTGGGAATATGGGGTAAATTATATAGTTTATATTAAACTAAGGGTTGGGATATTTAAATAGGAGATTTATTTAATATACGGGAAAAGGTATATCGGGAATTATATAATTAAGTTAAAAATTAATATGAAATGAATGTGCGGAGTGAACTTACCACTAAGCAAAATGTAATATTTGAGCAATTTATTTATATACACTTATACTTAGGATAAAACACTTTTGTGGGTTTTTTGAGTGAAATAGAATTTAACATGGGGGTTTTTACTTTTCCTAGGAAAATAAAGTTTGTCCTTAGGAAAAGCGGTTTTATTAGGGTAATGAAGGGAAATGAATTTTATGAAGGGGATTCTAACACTTGATGTCCATAAGTCATTAAGCCGAGGGTCCGGTCCCACCAAAAGTCAAAGAATGCTCTGAGCCTTTATGACTTGAAGGATTTAAGTACTAGAACTTATTTGTGGATGGGGAAATTAGTAAGTAAAGGGATGAAAAGAATGAAGGGGATTTAATTAAATGAACTTGTAAACCATTGCTTTTGCTTTGTCAAATGTTCATGCACATTGAAACATATAATCAAGCATGATAAATGTGCTTTTATCCAATTAACTTGATACTTCAGCAACCTTTCTCCTACTTACCCATTACTTACCCTACCATTTTTTCTTCATTTTATTTGGTGAATTTAGATTAGCAAACCCTTATCATCCATTTTTCTTTTGAAAAATAATCTATCTAATTCTAACCTTATGTCATCCAAGGGCTCATATTAAACTAATGAGCTCCTTTTCTTTTCTCTACCTATTCAATGATCTGCCAAGATTAAACTGTTCGGTTAGATTTTATTCTCTAACTATAAAAATAAATTCAAAGCATGAAATAGTCAAGATTAAGCAGTTTGACTACCATGGGTTGTGGCATATATGACATGCTGCACACAACCTTTATTTAAGATAGTAAAGCAGTAAAATAGTAGTGGCATTTTGACTTGCACACTTCCATGATCTATTTTTGTTTTTGGGGTTGATATATTTTCATTTTTTTATCTTTTCTTATTCTTTTTTTCCTATGATATTTCTTTTAGGAAATACTCTTTACATTTTTTAATTTTTTAATATGGAAAACTTTTTCAGAAAGCCAAGGTATGTACAGTATTACAAGGCTTAACCTTAGCCAATTCAAAATTATGAATCCTATCACTATAGGAATCTAACAGTGGCTCCACTTGGGGATGGCATTTGCTAATGAAATGTCAAGAACTCTAAAGATCAGTAGCCTTTGAATTGTGTCTGCAGTCACCTTGCAAAGTGTCCTTTGTGAATCTGCATTATTGATACTTATGACAATAAATCTTTCAAAGCTTAGGGCCTTCTCTCCGAGCTTCAACTTCAAAGGATTACTATCCAATCCAATCTAAAACCTGCATTGTTATATGTAATGATGGAACATAAAATGAACTATTGTAAGTCAGTGGAAAAGTAGTGCTTCAACATCCTACCATTAACAGGTCCTCTTGGTAGATCTGATCCATCAATGTTTTTCAAGAAAAAGGCATTATTGCCTCTGTAACAAAAAATGAAGTAAGGCCCCTGCCACAAAAAATCAAATTTTCCATGCTTGCCTTTATCTTCCCTCCTTGAATCCCACTTGAGGACTTTGTCTCCTATGTGAAAATCATCTTCTTTAGTCTTTTTTATCAAAGATTTTCTTAATCTTTTCCTGGATTATTTGTGATTTTTCATACACTTCTTCCCTGGTCTATTGCAGGTGTATAGTTTGGTTTATTCTTCTCTGAATGTCATTCGGTTCCACCTAAAGTTCCTAAAGTATTTTCATGACTGAAACTCCTAAGGATGATGGGAAAACTGCATCCATCCCATAAACCAGCTGATAGGGTGATGTTCCAATGGACTTCTTAGTAGTCAGTATATATGCCCATACTGCATTGACTAACTTCTTATGCCATGTATTTTTGTTATCCTCCATTAACTTTTTGATAATAATGACCAGGCTTTTGTTGGATGACTCTGCTAGTCCCTTGAGGGTAATAGGTTGTGGAATGGCCAAGCGTGATATGGTATTTATTACAGAAGTCTATCATTATTTTGGACTTAAAATCTACTGCATTATCAATAATGAGTTTCTAGGGACATCCAAATCTTGAAAGGATATTACTCTCTAGGAAGGTGATTATAACAGTGTCTGTGGCTTCCCTAGAAGGTATGGTCTCTATCCATTTGGTAAAATAGTTTGTGGCTGTTAGAATCCACTTATGTTGAACTGCGAATGGGGGGTCTATTTCTCCAATGAAGTCTAACCCCCATTGTTGAAATGGCATCTCAGTGGAAATTGGTTTAAGAGGCAAGGGTAACAGTTTCCTCTTTCCCTCAAAAATCTGGTATTTGTGATAGGAGGTCACATGTTTTTTGACATCTGCAAACAAAGTAGGCCAGTAGAAACCAACCCTTAGAATCTTGTCAGTAGTACTCTTCCAGTACAAGTGTCGTCCATAGTCCCTTGCATGAAATTCTTGCAAAATCTTGTCAACTTCATCTTTTAATAAACATGTTAAGAGAATACCACTACTGTCCTTCCAATACAATGCATTATCTACAACACAATATCTCAATGACTTCATTTTTAAGAATCTATCTTTGGTTCTTGTAAGTCTAGGAGGAGCTTGTAAATTTAGTAAAACAATTGTAATATTTGCATACCATGGTGATTCAGTAAAGGGTTCACTGATCTGTGGAGTTGCCATCTCCTCCTGATAATCCAAAGCACTAATGAAGTTGATATCAAGGGCCTAACAGTTCGATTCAGCCATGAGTTTGGCTAAACCTTGGTCTTTGATGAGCTTGGTAGGTTTTATCTCTATGTCATATTCCAATATTGTGGCAATCCACTAGCCTCCTTTTCTTTTAGGCCCATTTTGAGTCAAAATGTCCTTAACTACAGAGTTTGGAACATAAGCAATGATGTGAGAGTACATAATGTATACTCTAAAATCTTTGATAGCTTTAACCAAAGCCAATGCTTGTTTTTCCATGATATTGTATTTTAGGGTGGCATCTCTTAAGGACTTACTAAAGAATGTTAATGGCTGTTCATATCCTTGATTGTTCTTTTGTAGCAAGCCTGCTACAATGGTGTGTTCTAAAGCAAATGAAAAAAATAATAAAATCTTTGTTGAAGTCAGGACTAATAAGGACTGGAGTCCTAGTTCATGAGTCCTTAATAACTTCGAAGGATTGTTTGGCCTCCAATGTCCACTTGATTGATGAGTCCTTTCTCAACATATTATTAATTCCCTAATTAACTCTGCTAGATTTGAGATGAATCTCCTAAGAAAATTAATTTTACCTAGAAATGATTGTAGCTCTTTTATGTTTCGGGGATGGGAAATGGTCAAAATGGCTTCTATTCTAGCAAGGTCTATCCTAATCCCATCTTTTGATATGATGTGTCTTAATAGCTTTCCCTCTTCAAGACCAAAAAGTGTCTTTTTAGGATTTAAAGAACTCCCAAATTTCCTACATTTGATGAATACTCTTCTGAGATGGTCTAAGTGTTCATTGTCTAATTTAGAGAAAATTGTAATATCATCCTGGTACACTACTAAGAAATCATGGATTTCTTTGGCAAATGCTATATCCATAGCTCTTTGAAATGTGGCACCTGCATTCATTAATCCAAAGGGCATCTTCAAATACATGAAGGTACCCCAAGGAGTAGTAAGTGCAGTTTTATGTTGGTCCTCAGGTTGGACTAGTACCTAGTTATAGCGAGAGAATCCATCTAACAATGAAATCCTAGATCTAACAATGAAATCCTAGATGAGCCCACTACCCTTTGCAATATATGGTCCATTTTGGGTAAGGGGTAGTTGTCTTTTAAAGAAACCTTGTTCAAGTTTCTAAAATCTACACAAAGTCTAATTTCACTTGTCTTTTTCCTAGCTGTAACTAAGTTTGAAATCTAGTCTAAGTATCTAATGGGTGCTATTATTTATGCATCAAACATTATTTAAACCTATTTTTCTATGGATGGCATAAGAACTGGGTTTATCCTTCTAAGTTTATGTTTGAAAGGTTTATGATCTTCTTTTAGAGGTATTTTGTGTTGGATTATATTGGTGTCATAAGATTTTAAATCTTCATAACTCCAAGAAAATACATCCTAGAACTCCTTAAACATATTTATATATTTGACCTTTCCTCTGGGGGTAAGGCTTTAGATATCTTAATGAGATTTGAATTATGTTTAGTTCCTATATTAAATTATTCTATGTCAGCTCTTAGAGGTTCCATCTTGGGCTTTCTAGATACATCATTAGAGTCAAACAAATCCTCTAAAGGTACTAAACCTTTAGGCAAAAAATTATCTTTCAAATTATAAGAATCTCTGGATTATCATCCATTAATTCATCTATCTCTACATTCTCTAAACTATCTATTTCTACTTTAGTAAATTTGGTTGGTTTATGTACATCAAACATATTTACATCTAAGATGTTTTCTACATTAGTGTCTATTCAACCGTCAATATCTATCTTACAGTTTCGAAATTCACCTTCATTGTTCATGAAATCGTAGATTTGAGAGTCCTAGGAAAAGATATGCCAATACTTAAGTTTATCTGGTATAACAGGCCTGTGTCTGACCTCTGCAGTGTACTGATGGTTTGGTTGAAATGGTAATTTACAAGTACTAGCAAATGTAGTCAGACTGTGGGCCTGCATGTTTTGTTTCTTGGGAATGGCAGTAAAATTTGATTCCAGGAGGTCCTTGACCAAGTCTAAAACAATATCCCTATATCTACCAAGCCTAGGGTTGTTGATAGAATATTCACCACTGATCTGTTTCATAATCATCTCTGAGTCTCCCATGACAAAAACTCTTTTGGCTCCCAATTTCCTAACCAATTGTAACCCTAGAATTAAGGCTTCATATTCAACCATGTTATTGGTACATTTAAAGTTCAATCTGAAAGCATGTCCCTCAACATGGTTATTTTCCATATTATGAATCTAGACTCCTGCACCAACCCCTAATCTATTTACATGCAAAAGTGACTCATGGAATATGTTCTCACTATTAGCTGTTATGTACTTAAGGTCTTTGCCTGTGATTTCCTTTTTATCAGTTTCTACATTGTATAAGATGAAGTAGTCCATATATGAATGTATGGAGTATATGGGAACGTTTTGTGGCTTCTCCTTGCTACTAACCATGTACTTAATCAATGTCTCCCTATATAATTTTCTTGGTTGGCCAAAAATAGATATGGTTGCATAAGACATATTCAACTGCAAAGATCCTTGCGGTTTTGCTCCCCATGAGCGAGATAGTAACATTCTATATTTTGTTTGGATATCTGGAACTACAATGTCCATCAGAATGCTCTTTGCATGGCATTGGACAAGGGTCACACACAAGTCTTTGATCAGACCAAGGCACTTAACCTGGCCGGAGTCAAAAGAAAATAAATCCTTATAAGGCTTGGTTATGTCTAGGTTCAATCTTTCCATTATTGCTTTTAGCATGAGATTGTGGGATGCTCCTGAGTCCAACATAATGTTATGCAAAATTTTATCATGAATATTTAGGCTTATGTAAAACGAAGGAACTCCCCCTTGCTGATGAATTTCATTGGCCTCAGGGCCAAACAACAATTTCAGCTGGTCATCATTCAAATTAACAGAATCCTCTCCCTCTCCTATGTTCAATGTCTCAGTTATTTGTGACCTGTAAGATACATTATTTATGAGTTCAGTCAGAGGAACTGATATCTTTAACTTAGTTGTTTAATTTTTAATATTGAAAGGGAGGGGTTTGTTTGTTTGATTCAGATCTTCCTTAATGTGTGCAGTTTGAGTGTCTTTATCATGTTTCTCACTGGTAGGCATTTTATTTTGTGTTTCTATTGTTTTACCTTGATCTCTTTTATCTTGATTATTTTCAATGATTGTCTCTATTTGGGTTTCATTAGAGGTTATATCTACAATCCTAGGGGTTGAAGTTTCAGGTGTTCCCCTAGGGAGAATTTGCAAAAAAAAAATTAACTAGAGTTTCTTTTATTATGTTAGTCTGAGTTTGGATGGATCTTTTAATGGGAGTCTCGTTATTCTTACTCCTCAAGCTATATTGTTTATGCAACTCATAGATAGATGATTCATACCCTTGTTTAAAATCAAAAGATTCACCAGATTCTAACTGTAATTGCTGAAGCATATATAACTCCTATTCCTCTTGAGTAAGAAAAACATTGTCTTCCTTTGTGGTTTCTAGTAATTTAATCTGGGTATCCTCCTCTGCTTCTTGGTTTTGTGATTCCTCAACATAGTTTTCTTGGAAGGGAGGCCTAATCTATTGGTCTGGTGTAGTATTTTTTGCAGCAATAGGGTTCTTCCTAAAATTTGGGTTCTTATTGGAGGTTGTTGCTATTGATTTTCCCATTTATTTTTCCTATCCATGATATCTAACCTATCCATAATTCTTTCTAAACTTTTGGCTAAAACATCTACTTTTCCATTTGAATTTGAAGCTTCTTCTTTAAATGCAACTTTCTTTTCATTCCTCATTTGTGCTTTCCTAGCTACCAAGTTTGCTTCTACACTGACAACATTACTCTGAATTTGTTCAAGGGTTTCAGGATTTCCCCCCCTGAGCTGGTATGAAATATCAACATCAAAACCATCAGGGAACTTAATTAATGCTAAGTCAGAGAGGCTGTATGTTGGCTAGAATTGCATTATATATTATTAGACCTAGTGCAATAGTCCTGAACTGATTCGTTGGGAGCTCTCCTAATATTTTCATATTCAAAGAGTATTTGCAATGGGTTCTTTTTTCTTTCCCACCTATCAATGAACAACCTTTGAAAATTTTCTAGGCTTTAAGCCACTTCTTGACATCACCAGTTAAAGTTTGGGCAACAAGTCTCCTTTGGACATCTGCCTCATCTATTTCATGCAATTCAAAAAAGTTGAGCATCTTGTTTACATGTTGCTGGGCAGTGTAATGACCAGTAGCATCAAATAGGAAAATATTACTTTGATAATCTGCAGGCATAACATGAAGTTGGGCAGGTAAAACAAGAGGAGCATATCTATTTGCCATTGTTGTGATTATAGCTTGACTTGGCGGTAAAGTTGAGGTGGTTGAAGAAGGGCTTGAAACTGATGGAGGTGAACTAGATGATAATGAAGATGATTGATTAATAAGTGAATTAGGTGACTAAATTATGGTAGATACAATTGATGAAGTTGTGGTAAAGGAAGGTGTATTTACAGAGAGTGATGATTTTGAAGAAATTTGAGATGCAGTAGCAGTAAAGGCAGCTAGTTCTACAGATTGCCGAAGATAAGCACTATCTATATTACTGATCAACGTAGAGGTCAATCCTTGTAATTTGTCAAAAGCATATAATACAAATTTATCCAAGTCTGGATGAATAACCCTTTTTGATTCGATGAGTTGAGTAAACTCAGGGTCTAAAAATGTGTCATGGATATGAGTCTCAGATTTGGTTCTAAATAGTGAGAGGTCAAATGAAAAATCAAAAGGAACTTCTTCTAAGGTTAAAAACTTTTCAAGAAATGAATTGGCTCTGTCTAGCTGGCTACTACTAGCTTGGGTTTCTGTAGTTCTAGGTTTTCTTAAAATCCTTTGTAGGTTATCCACTACAGTTGCAGGGTTTGGAATTGGGTTGGCCCTAGTGTAGTGAATCTTTTTAGGAGCCAAATTTTTAAGTTTTTAAATTGTTTTTGTGAAATTTTCTGAAAAAATACTTCGGGTAATGATCTTAAGGGGCTCAAGATTTGATTGAATATTTCCTTAATGTTTTTAAAAATACTGAGCATCGAAGTCTGCAGTATGATCGCTAGAAATGTTATCTCTCTGGTAATTCCTTTCAAGTAATAAGAAGGAAAAACCAAAGGTAACCACTATCCACTCTTGGAGATCAGGACCTAACCTTCTTGATGCTCAAAGAGGGCTTTCTCTTTAAGATTTAACTTTTTTTAGTGAAGAAGTTTTAAGCTAGCTATGATTTTTCAAGGGGTCTTGATTTTGCTTGAAATTGGGTGGTGGGATCTTCAAATAGATGGATAAATTGATGTCTTTTAGACCATTGGGCTATGGAGTCAACTAATAAGGAAGCAAGGCTGGATAAACTCAATAAAGGGGATGTTCCAAGTGTAATATAGTAGAGTGTATTTCAGATGTTTGAGATAGAGGGGTGAAAGGGTTTCATTTGGGGTGAGAGAGAAGTTAAGGGTTGTTAGACCCGTATAATGAAAGAGGAAGGAAAGGGTAATCAAAATGAAAGGGCAGTTAAGGATCCTTTAACTTGGATTATTTATGAAATCACTTTAAACTGAAGAGTAATTAAAATTTCTTTAATTTAAATTTCAAAAGAAAACATTGAAATGCTTAATTGTTAAAACATAATGTGATTTAAACAAGTTCTGCAATATATTTCCAGTTATAGCATTTAGACTGAAACACATATAAGATTATGAATAAATTTGATATATTGTCAAAGACACATGAAAATACTTGTTTGATATTCACTCAACACATGAATCCTTGGAACAGTCTGATCTTTATTAATCAATCCAGCTTGTTGGCTCATCAACAGATACAACCTTCTGGTTCTTCTTGATCAAAAAGTCTATAGAAATCTCTAATAGAATCCACCCTACATACTTCGAATTGTGAAGTATTTATACAAAAATTTTATTACAAAACATCTCAAACTAATTTGAGATTTAGTCTAGGAAATAAAAATATCTTCTTGCAAGAAGATATAGACAGCTATTGAATTGTTTCATGTTCTCCCTTTTATTCTGGTACTGCTGGCTTTTATGGTTTGGTTTTATCCCTTTATGCCACTTTGTTGTTTGATCTTTTACGCTAGAAGCTTCATTTACTTTTGGCTTTCATCTGATACACTTTGACACTAATACACTTTAACTCTGCTGATCTGTCTTCATATTTTAACCTGGCTGTTTTAATTTTACTGTATTTTAATCTTTTTGCTGCATATTTCTCATAGTAAATTAGTCAATTTCTCCCACATTTCAGCATCATGTAATTGGATTTTTAACATCCTCTTGTATATTTCATCTGCCTCGGTGTACTTGGAAAACGTAGGCCTATTGACAAACAAATGTTTTATCTCATGTTGGAGGTTAAACAAGTTTTCAAACATCTGGTATAGTACTTTTCCTGTTGGCAATGCCTTCATTGAAGATGTGTTCACTTGATCTTTTGCTAGCTCTCTGAGTTTTCTGTTGTAATCCTCCTATGCCATGAGCTTGTCATTTATCAGTAAGGGACTAGGTAACCCTTTTTCTCTCAAAATTTGAAACTTAGCCATAAATATATCAATGGATACTAGCATATTTTGACACTTGTCCTCCAAGTTTAACATTAACTTTCTCTTGGAAAGGACCTTTCTTACCTCCAAATTTGTTTTTGTCATGTCCTCTATTTCCAATTCCTAAAGCTCATACTTATTCTTACTGTTAAGGAATTGGATAATTCTGTTAGCATCTTTAGGCATTTCTCCTAATTCTTCTTTTACTCTTTGTATGGCCTCTGTAGCTATCTTTATTAAATCTATATGCTCTAAAATTACTTGAATAGATGGCCAAATATCATTGGCAGAGTCAATGATACTGGCCCATAATAGTTCCTTAGCCTGTCCAAGGGGTTCCCTTAGTGTTAGGTCCTTCTCCATGGCTTGTATTCTCTCAGTCATCCTGGAAGCTTTTTGCACTTCTTCTTTGTGCATGATTTTGGCAAGCTTGTAATAAGTTTCCAATCTTATCACCTTCTCTTTTAGCTTATTCATCTTTGTAGCCTGTATGGACATTTCCTCCATAGCTCTAACCAAATTTGTTGCTTCTTCACCTGATGTACCTACTGTTGATGTAGACTCTACCGAAACTAGTTGTGTTATGGCCATAGGAGTTGTGGGAGCCAATGGGGATGCCAATGTAGAAGGAAAGATCATGGTGACTGTTGGGATGACATTCACTGATGTAGAGGCAATATCTGTCTGCTTTAATTGGATTAGGCTATCCAATTCCTTCTCTGTCTCCCTCAACTGATCATTTAGTTTGAGGACTAAGTCCATCAACTTTTCATGCCTTGTTTGATTTTCAAATAATTCTTGTGTCTGGGGATGATGTAGTTGAGGTATCTTCAATTGTTTCTTGAGTGCTGCAATGTCATCATTATTTTTCTTGATCAATTGTTCAGTGGCTTTGATATCTTTGGGATCATGTCCCAATTCAATCACTAAGTCTTCCATAGACTTGATTCTGGTATCTTCGGTCTGTGAGGAGGCCTTTTCTAACTGATATTGGGCTAAGATATTATTCAATGAATTCTGCAATTGATGGGAAGCTATGGCTTTACCTGTAAGGGTGGAGTAAATCATTTCTCCAACCTGTTTATGAAATTCAATTTGGTCAATGGGATGAATATCCCTTGCCAATACCTCAAAATCAATCTTTTTGTAATCTGTTGATGTCCTTGGCTGTTGTACAGTTGGCTTTACGAAGGACATTTGCATCCTTCCCTCCTTGATGTCCAAAGCTGACATCAACCTAGTTTGATTTGTAGGTGTGAGCTGTAAATACTGTGCATAAGAATGTGCCTTTAATTTCTCATTTCTCATTTTAATTTCTTTAAAATTGTCTTTAATATCCATGTCTTTATTAATAGTCCTACTAAATGAGGAGACTTCTACACTGAGTTGCCTTTCTAACATTTAAGTGTGTGAGGTAGATGGCTCATGTGTTTCTCCAGATGGAGTTGTGCCCCTGCTCAAGTCAAATTTAGTATTGGTTACTTCTGCTGAGCTTTATTTGTCTTTCTATTCTGAAATTGGATTGAATCTTGGCCTTTTGCTCTAACTGGCTTCATATTGCACATTGGATGTGTCCATGCCTAAAGTGGAGACTCCCTCTCTGTTCCTCTTGGGATTCTTTTCCTCATTCTGAGGAGTCTACAAAACTGTAGGGGTACTCATGGTTGCTTCTTGTTGTGGGACCTACAGGAATGAGCTTTTATCAAGCTGTCTTTCTAAATCACACAAGGTATTTTCAACATCTACCTTTGTACTATCCCGGTCTACAAGAGTTTTTTCCAACCACTTAGATTGATTGACATATCTTTCTATCTCTGGTATGGGATGATGAATGTTATGAAACCAACTCAAGAAAAGATAGAAAAGAGAGATCAACGCCTTAGAATTTAGCCTCTTCAAGGGGGCAACCTCCTTTACATTACATAAATGAACAATTCTTGGATGATACAAATGAAAAGACCTCCTTCTCTATATATAGGAGTCTAAGGGGTCATAACATAATCAAAGCCTACATAATAATAATAATGTAAGGACACAATAATAACAATAGTGGGCTTTCTATGAGGCACAATAGTAACAATATGGGCACTACATGGGTACATCAATATAATAAGGGGGTTGTACTAATAATAATAAGGGGTTACACTAGTAGTATAGGGGCCTAACATGCCCCTCTCCTTTAAAAAGTGTTGTCCTCAACGCTTGAGTAGTTCTCGATGCTTTTGTATAAACTTCTTGTCCTCCGATGTGGAATCTTCAGTAGGTAATTTCTTCCACTTGATGAGATACTCTGAAATTGATTGATTTCGTAGCTGTCAGGTTCTTGTTTCTGTGACTGCTTTAGGTTCCAATATGATTTTTCCTTCCTCTTCAATTTCTGGCAATATTGTTTGAATTGGGATCTTTTGGAAATTTTGAATAAGTGGCCATACTTCTTCATCCTTCTTCGATTCATCCCTTTCTTCCATTTTCTTGAAGTTTCTTCCCATTCGGTAAGGTCGCCATTTTTTAAGTGCATGTAGTATTTCCAACATTTCCTTCTCACAAATAGCTTGCTTGAGATGTAGTAGTAAAAATACCCAATCACCTACATCAAAACATTTTTCACTACGATGTTGATCTACCTGTTGTTTCATTCAAGTTTTCACCAAAGTGGCATTATCCTTTAAAAGTTGGAGAACTTGTTGTTGATGCACGATGTGATCTTTCACCACTTGAACCTTTTTCTTCTTGATATGTCCTTCTATCTTTAGAGTTTGAGGAGTGATAATTTCTTCCAATCTTTTACAATATATGGTCGAATTCATTTCTTGATGCTCAATGTGATCTTTCACTTCTTGAACATTTTTCTTCTTGATATGTCCTTCTATCTCGATAGTTTGAGTGGTAATTCCTGCCAATGCTTTACAAGATATGGTCTGATTCATTTCTTCTATCTCTAGGGTTGGATCCTGGCATATATCCTCCTCTTTTGATGTTTCTTGATCCTTTTCTTCCTCCTCTTCACACTCTATGTAAAATAATTTCTTCTCAACACACTTATGACCTTTAGTGCATTTGATATCACAATTGTAACAAAGCCCTTTTTCTCCTTTTTCTTCCAATTGTTGTGGTGTAACCCTTGTAGGTTGTGGAAGGCTAGGAGAAACAACACTTCCATCTTCATAGCTGCGAGAGGTAGAATTCATTGTTGTCATAATTTTACTTTCTAGTATGTCACAAAGCCCTTTTACTCTTTCCAATTGTTGTGGTGTTGCTCTAAAGAAGGTGTTGCTCTTTGTATCCTCATAATGTGCTATCATTTCCTCTGTGAGAATTGACCATGTAACAAGTCATTTACGAGAACAAAGCCCTTTATACCATAAAATTTGATCCGGTTCTAAATATGAAGATGCAATACATACCTTTTGTAACAGTGTTACACCATGTAGATCAAAATATTGCTCCATCTGACGTATCCAATTTACCGGATCCTTGCCATCAAACTTCCTCATCTTGCTTTTTCTTGATTTTAGGAGCTCGATCTTGAAATGACTGTAACTCTGTACGTTTAGACCTTTAAGTTCTAAAATTGTGACCTACAGCAGCCCTATGTATCCTCTTTCCAATGCCACCAGTCTGACCCCAATTGGATTTTCCAATGAAGAGTTATACCGAATCTACCACAGTGACCTCATTATAGACCTTTCCAGAAGAGAGAAGCTGTATGAAGTTCCACGTGCCACTATTTCGACCTTTGGATCTAAAAAATGCATACAAAAAAACTGCAGTCCGTCCTCTTTCTGCACCTTCTTACGAAATTTCAATCCGATCCCCAGAGAGAAAGTTATGATGATTTTCCCCAGGTCACCTGTTTGGAATGTAATTCAGGAGTCTTCAAAAAGACCAACTTCCTCAGATCATATCTCTGCAAATATAGCTTGAAAAGCTATGAAATTCGGACCCAAGATTCAGAGCATTTTCTTCTCAAATGGGTTTTTTTTCGACTTCTGAAACGTCACAGAAAACAAGTTATAGGAAAAATGCCACGATGACCTGTTTGGAGCAGCGAAACCCTAGAATCCAAAGCTCTGATACCAAATGTTATGAAACCGAGTCAAGAAAAGATAGAAAAGATAGATCAACGCCTTAGAATTCAGCCTCTTCGAGGGGGCAACCTCCTTTACATTACATAAATGAACAATTCTTGGATGATACAATGAAAAGACCTCCTTTCTATATATAGGAGTCTAAGGGGTCATAACATAATCAAAGCTGACATATAACAATAATAATGTAAGGGCACAATAATAACAATAGTGGGCTTATATGGGGCACAATAGTAACAATATGGGTACAATAGGGGCACAACAATATTAATAAGGGGTACAACTACAATAGTAATGGGGTAATCACTAGTATTATGGGGACCCAACACTACTACATTCTTAACACATTTCTAGTTACCCATCAAAAATGAAACTGGAACACAACACTTAACCAATTTTAGACAAAATAACACCACTCTCATCTCTGTTCATATTCATGAGTGGTGACACCATCATCATTTGGTTAAGACTTTTGTTCTTGACCAATTGTTAGTTGAATGGTTCATTAAGTCGTTGTTGCCATATATCACATAAGACAAAGACAAAGGTAAAGTCATAGCCGAAGAGAATGTGATATTTTGTACCTAGTACTTGGATCTCATTTATACCCAATCTGGCATGTTGTATGATAAGATACCAAATTCTCTGCGACCGACCGATGTTGTTTCTCAAACTCCTGGTAAAGAATCACATGCCGCTGATGGTGTGATTGGTTCTACCAGCTAGTAGTCGATGAGTAAACCATTTGGTTCAACTCTTGTTGTCACTGCTCAAATACCTCCTTCCACTCCTGTGGCTTCTACTTCCAAGATCAATGTCATTCAATCATATAAAGGTTAATATCCTCAACTAGGAAGTAAGAAGAAAGGCAAAGGCAAGAAGAAGAAATACAATGCTCCACATGATAAAATAAAAAAAAGGTCTCTTGAAGATAAGAGGAAACCTCATTACCCATGTTTGATCTATAATAAGGATCATTTCGCTCATGATCTTCCACATCGGGTTGAGGTGAATCAATTCCTTAAATCATCCACTATGCTTATTGTGTTGACAAACCCATTTCCAAATCAGGAGACCAATATGGTTGCCCAGGACCCTACTTCCTCTAACTCAGTTTTGATTATTTCCTCTACTAAGCCTAAAAAATTTACTTTCGTGACCACCTAAAATAAGGACTAGGGTAATGTGAATCCTTCGAATGATTAAGCTACTGATCAACCTACTAATTTGATTACATCTCCATTAGATTCTACTCCAAATGTTGCACCTGCTGAATTAATGACTAAGCCTCCAAAGGGTGTTATCTATAAATCAACTTTCAACCCTCATGTAAGAGCTACTTAAAAGTATAACATAGTTGAGGACCGAGATTAGGATCCATCAACTATGTCCACTCTTGAGGTGTTGCGAAATTTCCCCACCCAAAAGAAGTCTTTGCTAGGAGCAATTGGATGTATTGATCCTTCAGATTCCAACCTAGTAGTCTTTAACCATGAGAACAATGAGACTTAATTAGCCTTCATGATCCAAGTTGTTGTTCATAGCAAGAATATTCATCCTTCCATTGTGGATGAAGGTGCCTCAACCTATATTGTGTCCATGTCTTGCTGGAAGGCTATTAGTTCTCCCCAATTAAGCTAGTCAACAACCACTTTGAAATATTTTGATGGAAGAACTTATAAACTCTGTGGGATTTTGAATTATCTACAAGTATAATTAGGTGGAAAAACTGTATCAGTAGAAGTCAAATTTATTAACGGAACTATAGATTATAATTTTCTACTGGCTTGTACGTGGGTCTATGCCATGGATGTGGTTGTTTCTACATATTTTTGAATGATCGATTTTCCTCATAAAGGACGTATCATAGCCATCGATAAAATCACCTTTTTTACCATTGATTCTTCAGTTACAGGAAGTTTCCCTCTATTTGGGGAAACCCTTCACCCATATCAGCTTGTTGGATTTGGACTACTTAAGGATTCCTCTCTCATGGGAACTTTTCCACTTCCTCCTCCCTCACTACTCGACAAATCTACCTCGATTGCCTATATTAATATCATATCTTCTTGTACTGTTCAAAATGATGCATGGGTAGTACCAAATGAATATAATATCAATACTTTTGGTGAATGTATGTAGCGAAACCCCATTGAGCTAGATTATTAATCCATCCATTCGACTTGCATGGTATATTATGATCCTTCCTCTTCGATCAATTGGGTTGATCATTTTTTAGATTATGGTACATCATCTGATACTTTCTCTCGTACATTTTCCACCAATGAGAGCATCATGGAGATCATGATGCCGAATGATGTTTCATGGGATGATCATCATCATCATTCCTCCTTGCCAGATTCCTTCAAGGACAATATTAATGTACTTTATCGACCCAATATTGTTCAATTATCTATGAATTCTGCATCCATTTACAATGTCAATTCTGCGAAGAATTTGTTGAACATTGAAGCAAATATTCCTCTTGACATTTTGATTAAACCCAAAATGATGAAAAATATACATATTGGTGCACCTTTCTCTCCTCATGAGGTCAAGACTTATAAAGCCCTATTCCAGGAATTCAAAGATATTTTTTCCTAGTCTTACGAAGAAATGCCTGGCATTGATCTGAACATCGTTATGCAAAAAATTAAAATGTATTCTGATGCTAAACCAATTCAACAATGCCTTCATCCTATTAATCCCAAGAAGATCATCGCTATCAAAGCTAAATTTAAAAAAAAAAAATACATGTTGGTTTCATTTATCCTGTACCTTTGATTGACTAGGTGTCTAATATTGCTCTTGTCATGAAGAAATAATGAAAAATCCATGTGTTCATCGATTATCAGGACATAAATCATGCTTGTCTGGAGGACAACTATCCCACCCCATTCATCGACCAGATTGTTGATGATTGTTCTGGTAGAGAAATATTTTCATTTATGGATGGTTTTCTCCAGCGATAATCAAATCAACATTCTCCCAATGGACCAACATAAGATTGCATTCATTTGTCCTTGGGGATCATTTGCATATAAAAAATTCCCTTTTGAATTAAGGACCGTTGGGGCAACGTTTTAGAGGGAAATAAATTATGCCTTCCATGACACCAAACATATTGTACAACCTTATTTAGACGATTTTCCTTCTCATTCACGACATCAATTTAATCACCTGATGCATCTTAGGGCCATATTTTTACGATGTAGACATTATAAAATTCGACTCAATCTTCACAAATGTGTGGTTTGTGTTAGTCTTGGTCGTCTTCTCAGATTTGTTGAATCAAAACAAGGAATTTGTATTGATCCTTTCAAAGTTCACGCAATCATTGATTTGCCTACTCCTTCTTCTCTCCTTCAACTTCAACGACTCCAAGGGAAGGCTGAATTTTTTTGGAGGTTTTTTCCCAATTATGCTGAACTAACTAAAGGATTCACCACTTTCTAAAATAAGGGGTCCCCTTCCAAGGGTATCATGTCGTTCAAAAGGCATTTGATGCCTTAAAAGATGTATTAATTTGAGCATCTTTGCTATACCCCCTTATTACCAATGTGATTATTTCTTGTACTTCACTGTTGCAAGTACTACCATTGATATGGTATTGGTTCAGGAGGCTGATGTAGGAATTGAATATCCTATTTATTACTGAAGTTAGAATCTCAATGATATTGAATTCAAGTACACCCATGTCGAGAAGTTAGTTTTGTCAGTTGTCCAAGGTGTTCGGAGATTTCACTATTACATCTTGCTCCACAAAGCTATGGTTTTTTTAGATTGCAACACCATGACATACATCCTCTCACGATAGTTACTAGGGGAAATAATCTAAGTGTATTTTTATCTTACAAGAGTTCAATTTGGAATTCATCAAATCCAAGTCGAAGAAATCCTTAGTTTTTTTTGAGTTAATTTGCGACCTTCCCAATTATGAAAATGAAATGACATGTAGCGATTCTATTCTAGATGAGTCATTGTTCCTGATATCATCATCTGACCAATGGTATGGAGACATTATCATATATCTCCAAAACTAGACTTTTTGGTTTGATACCTCTTGCTCTAACCAATGATTTATGTGATATCAAGCCAAACATTATATTATAATCAGTGACACTCTCTATCACCGCAGTATTGATATGGTTTTTCGAAAGTTCCTCACTCATGAGGAGGTTGATAAAATCTTAAAAGAATTCCATTCGGGGGAATGTGGTAGTCATTTGTATGGATATGTCACCACATAGAAGATATTATGTGTTGGTTACTTTTGGCCCACCATATTTTGTGACTATATCCTCATTTTCTAGAAGTTTCATGCATGCCATATTTATGATCTAAAGGTTTGTGCTCCACTCACTCCTTTGCATCCTATTATCATTGTTGGTCTTTTTTCAAAATGGGGTATTGATTTCATGACATGTAATCCTCACTCGGTGTGGGGCATGGCTATACCATCGTAGGGGTTGATTATTTTACCAAGTGGGACGAAGCAATGCCTACATATAAAAATACTAAAGAAATAACTGCTTTATTTTTCTTCAACCTTGTCATTGTGTGGTTTGGTGTTCTGCAGGCTATACTCATGGACCATGGAAAACATTTTTGTATTCACATGATGTTAGAACTAATTGCCAATATGTGACTTTCCCATGAAATTTCCACTCCTTATTACCCTCAGGCAAACAGGCAGATTGAGGAAATTAATAAAATTATCAAAATGATGCTCAAACATATGATAGGGATCCATAAATTGAACTGGAATCTTATTATTTATGCAACCTTATGGGCGTACCGAACTTCTATTAGGACTTCTACCGGATTTACACCGTTCCAATTGGTTTATGGCGTGGAAGAAATACTTATAATTGAATGTGAAATTCTATCCCTCAAACTTGTTGTCGAACTCCTCCTTGCCACTTCCACAGAAGACAAACTTCTCTTACATTGACACGCTTATATGAAACCCAACGCGATGCTATTATGGATAACAAAGCCCATAAGAAATGTACCAAGGCACAATATGACAAGAGTGTCGAGCCTTGTGTTTCTTGGATGGAGACCTTGATTTGTTATATGATCAAGAGTCTGATAAATTAGGATTAGGGAAGTTCGAGCCAATCTGGATGGGGCCATATATTATCAAATGTGTTCTTGCTAAAAGGGCCTATGAGCTAGTTGATTTTGATGGAGTTCTCTTAGCAAAACCTAGAAATGGGTTGTACTTAAAGAAATATTATGTTTGATTTTTTGCGTAGTGCATTGTGTACATATTGTATATAGGTATGATTGAGTGTTTTTGTAGTGTGTTACCTTCAGAGTTTCCTAGGTTTCAGTTAATCTTATTTACATTTGGTTTTTAGATGTCAGCATCCCTCGAACCATACGTTGGTTATGCTGATCGTACTAGTCATAGTACTCAGAAACTCTCTTCCAAAGCTTGGGCTATATATGCTCCAAATGACGACTTAGTGAGTTTATAAGGAATTTGTATCGGTCTCTCTACAAATAACATCGTTGAGTATGACATAGTGATCGAGTTCTTGTCTGATGCTATTTCACATGGTATCCACTATATAATTGCCAGACTTGACTCAAAACTTGTAGTAATACAATTGACTAATGCCTATTTAGTTAGAAGTCCAACTATGTTTTGCATGTTCGTAAGGGTTCGCCATCTAGAAATATATTTTGATTTCATCCAGTATCAAAATATTTCTTGAAATATAAATACTTTGACATATGCCCTTGTTACACAGTAATTTGTCACTGTCTCCCTGTCAGTCTTCTTGTTGTGTCATGGGACCAAATTAATCATGCTCATGCTCTCTAATGTTTCCAAATGACCCACTTTGCCAAAGTTCTTCTATCATCGTGGCTGTTGTAAAAATAAATGCGCTGATGAGCACTCCAAAACAGACCTAATGCGCTGCCAACGCGGAAGTACACGTGATTCCCACGTTGGTTGAATTTCATGTGACAACGCGTCCGTTACTTATATCTGATCGCGCTGATATGAATTTCTTTATTATTCAGCAGCGATGTCAGCGCTCCAGTGCAGTTATTTACCCGCGATGATCCGGTCTGGGCAAGTTTGTTCTAACAGCTGGCCTTCCAGATGACTCCAGACCTGGTTGTTGGCCTTGTAAATGTCGCCCTCCCTTCTCTGGCATGTCTGTTTCGTCATTTGAGCCACCTTCCTTGGAGATAAGCTCATCCTCCCACCATTCATGGAGACTCTTTCTCCTATTTAAGCCTCCACAATTGCCATGAGCTGCTAGTTAGGAATTCATGGTGTTTGGAGTGTTGCTGATAGTGTGTGAGCTTGATAGGTAGCTGGTGTGACAAGTGTGGGATTGCTAGAGTGCTTAAGGAAGGTTGTGAAGTGTTTCCATCTTGTGTAAACTTGTGTGAGAAAGAGTTTTGTCTTCGGATATCTACCTTCAAGGGTGAATGCTTGAGGGACTTGCTGGCTGGACCCAACCAAAGGAGGATTTGACGTCAGAACTTGGTTGTATTCTCTTTTGTTTTATCAATAATAATATACGACTATCATTATGGTTCCACTCATGTGACTTTATTATGATGTTTGAGTTGTATCCTTTCTGACTGATACATAGTTGCATTTCCCGGATTTTATGCTTGTATTTGTCTTGTTCTTTGCATGTGTAGGTGTCTGTTCACGGAGATCATGAGGATTGTGACCAGCTGAAGTGAAAGAATGGAAGTGACGACCCTTCTACGAATATAAGCGTTGGATTCGAGGTAGGCTCTCATCTTGGCCTTTATTTTGCAATTAGGAACCTGCGTGTTAGCGTTGTTTGATTATTGCTAGACCTCAGTTAGGCTAGTGGGATCGCCTTTGTCCACAAAGGGGATTTACCTACACAACAACCCTTGCTAATCATGTTTTAGATAGACATTTGTGACACATGTAAATTAATTCAATAGACATCACATCACATTGAAATGAAATAATGGAACCATAAGAAACACTGAAGATAGTTATATATATGTGTGTATGTGTGTGTGTGTGTATCAAATCATTGGTTTTACAAAATTTGTGCCCGAGACACATTTTTCCATGTGGCCTAAAATATACATGTAGTCAAAATATGGCCATACGCCTCTTAGTAAACTAATCATAGTGCTCATGGTAGCACGTCATTAGGCAATCCATCTTGTATTATAGCCAAATGATACGTCAACACATGTCGATAGTGTGTCACAACAGTCTCACAGGGAGCTCGTCGACCCTAGTCTTAGCTATGCCATGGGTCAAACCATCCATATGATGCTCAACCTCTGCAAGAGTCTCGACCACATTGATATTCTGTACTACCTCTAGTCCTACTACAACAACCTATATTGCTGCTAGTTCATTTTGTGGGTCTCATGTATTATGAAGATAAAAAGATCCCATTGGTCTAACGGGTCCAATATTTGCATGCGTACAAACTAGTAGTTTAGTCTCAGATACATCAAAAATCATAAAATAATTGTAAAACTTAAAAATACAAAAACAATCAAAATGTTTCACCTATGGAACCCCATTTCTCACATCAGGAAGAGTGAGCTCCAAGTCTCTACAAAAATCCATCTCTTCGTGTGGATAGTCTTCTATCATAATCAGTCGAATGTGCAACCAAATGAAGAAGACAGGTGTGAAGCTCGTTGACAAAGGACCTACATGCCTATACATGAGATCCACCTATCTCCTCATCCATGGGACTCTCAGATCTGCAGGCTCGAGTGCAACATGTTGTGACCCAAGTAATGGAATCCATTCTAAAGAAAAATAAATCAAAATCAAACCATAGCCAAAATTCTTTAACCGTCCATCTTTTGCTTTAGTCAACTTCTCTTTCATGTTTACTAGTACCCCTTCACTCCATTTGAATACTATCGGCTCTAAACATTCTAGAGCATATTGCATATGTGACTTATTCACCACATGAATATATGCACTACTGGCCAATATGACAATAATGAACAGGATCATTTTTTGAGGAAAATGGACTACTTATTTGATGTTGATTTTTCCATCCTTAATCGATTAGGATCTTGATCAACAATGTGCATTAACATAATCTTTAATTGTCTCTCCAACACTCCTTGAATGAGAAAAATAGACGCAGGCACCTCTCCTTTAAAAACCACTCAAGAAATATATATCCTCTACCTGTATTTTCACCACGTCTAAATTATTGCACTTCAACATCCCATGTAGAGATAAGATACCTCAAAAATTATATTTTCTACATCATACTAGGAAGCCAAAATATTTTTATGAGTCCAAAATCTCTTAAAGCCTACATAGTGGTAGGATCATTAGCTGCAGTCAAATCTTGTTCTTCATATCAAGGCCATTTTGTTCTAATAAACACCTGCAACATCACAAGGAGGATGATTATGATGAATTTCATGCAAAAAACCAGTGAAATTTTGAGGAAAACAAGAAAAACCAATTTGGGGGTTGCACTCAATGCACCCTCCTAAGGGAAGATAGTGTGTTTCAGCACTTCCCCCATTGTATTTTACTCTTGATCAATGCACCTTTTGACCTTCTAGGGGTTCATTCTCAAAACCTTGAAAAATGTGCATGAAATAAAAAAATGGAACCATGAAAAGGAAGAGAATGGTTATATCTTCTACCTGGAAATGACCATGCTTGAAATGATCCACTGGATTGGTCACAATCAGTTGTAGAAGATTGGGGGGAAAACACTCATAACTCACTCTCCAAGAGGTAAATGTGAAATGGTAAAAATGAGTTACCTTTTGCCTATATATAGTATTTTTCATCATTAATTTATTAATTTATTAGTGTTTTGACCTAAATATGACTCAGTTTTATCTTGCAACATGAATTGTCAATATTTTGGTGGTGTTTTGAGTAGGATGAAAACTGTTTTAATGGATTTGATGTTGTTTGAATTGATATAGGTCATTTTGACCAAGGAGCATACTTTTATTGTTTTTTCAGGGCTTGTAAACCTATGAAAAAGGAACCCTCTAGAGTCCTCTTTCAACTCTTTTCAGACTCCCTTGAGCACTTGTCTTTTTGAACTCGTTAAATTCAATGAAAATATGTCTACTCAGTATAAATTTAACCCTTTTCTAGACTGAGATAGACTATCTACAAAAAATAAATACCTTAGCTGAACGTGGATAAGAGATTCTCCTGAGTATTGTTTTCTTCTTTTTCAGACTCATGAGACTATGTACAAAAAGGAACCTTTGGAGTTTTATTTTTTGCCTCCTTTTCAAACTCTCTAAACATGAAAAAGATGTCGACTTAGAACTTCGTTGGACTTGTAAAAACATCAAATAGTGATGGACTCTTCAAACATGACAGGATCGAACAACTCCTTCTCAGGGTTCGTTAAACATACTCGGAGGAATTCATCCAAAGGATGAACTTATAGATCAAGCATATGTTACCCTCCTCAAGCTTGTTAAAAACTAAAGAGCTACTAGGCAGAAATGGTTGGGGAAATTGGGAAAATGGGATATTCCACCTATTTATGGTAGTGAGTTGCTCTTGAACATGACACTTTTCCACTTCATCTTTGTGGTTGTTGGGTTGGGAAATATGCTTGTCTTTTGGTTCATCATACCATTTTAGAACCTCCATATTCAGTTTTGGGTCAATGTTGCCAACTCCATTGAGTATCGCCATTGTGTTCAAGAGAACACATTCAATTGATATTTGCTACGATACTCCTAAGCATTTATTCCATGCCTATCGTTCATAAACCAATTCCACATCAAAGTCATTATGTCTTGAATCAAGGTACCTGTTTTGTGTTTTTTATGGGGGATACATCAAGGCCCTCCCATGACGGGTCACTTCCTATTGACATCAACCCATTATAGAGGAATTTGACTTAAAAACTCTTCCTTCAATGCCTTGGGACTTGCATACATCAATGGAAAGTTCCCTTGCTCTCGGGGACAAGTTTTCATCATTGGCCTTCGACTGAAAAATTTTGTATGGTGTTTTAATTCAACTCATTCACTTGCACCATATGCATTGTATTGTTGTACCTTGATATCCATTAACATCATTGATGGTTTCTCTCGCTTCTATTAATGACTTACACCATTGGTCAGTAATCAGATGGTGTCTACCATGTTCGAATTCATCTCCTCTAATCACATGGTTAGACTTGTACATTGGATGATTGAGTGAATGAGATAGAAGACCTCGGATCTAGTTTCATCCATATGGGCCATGATTTCAGGATTAATACAAGATCATAATTTATGATGGCTATGATCATACAAACAGTCATCCAATCATGAGTAATCCCTTCTTCGTTAGTGGACATGTCTTATTAATCATTGTACATCTAATGTTAGCTTATGTGTTGAGCATGGGTATGACTCCCTCAACAAACATATCATGATGTAAATGTATTGTAACAGATGATGATCTGAGAAGTTGTTCTTAATTTGAACTTGTCACAAGGTAAAGCACTTGAGTCATCATTTGATGTTGTTGACTTTGCATTTTAGGGGGAAATCTATTATAGGTCATTTTGAAACATCTGGTCAATAGGCCTACAAACTGGATCAATCAACATTCATGAACACCTTGTCATCATCCCTACACAAAGCTCCAAGAATGGTTCTCCAAAATCCCTCAGTTTTTTACCTTGAATTCTTCATTCTAGTGCTTTTAAGTCCCAATGCACCCTAGCCTTTAGGGACTTGCGTTTAGCAACAGGTTGCTCAGTTCTGCACCTGCTCTGATCAAATCAGGTTTTCCCTTGTTGGGGGTGTGTTGATTCTATAAATTTAAGAAAAATAAAAATAATCCCAAGGCTTCCTCTTCCATGAGTTGTTACAATCATTTACCTTGCATAAGAATGTCGAATCCTATCTTCCCTACCTTGGATATTTCACCTCTTATACATTGATCTCATCCTCCCATCAAGAGTGGATATCAAGCCTAGATTGGTAAATGGATAAAAATTCCTAAACTACCATCCTATCTCTATATATTTAATGTCATCCACGAGCTAGGCGTTGGCTGTTGGAGACTAATCATACCCTTATGATTATTCTTTGATCATAAGAAACTTATCATTCCCATGCATTATGGTGGCTTTGAGGTGTACATTGTGGCAAGGAAGGACAAGTCAACTTGGGAGGATCTCTACAAGATCAACTTCCATTTTTTGTTGTAAACTCTCTCCCTCCCATATTAATACAAAGATTATATCATTTTCTTACATGTGTTATGTTATGTTTATATACATGTGTTTCAATGCTATGTTGATCCATTGAATAAATTGATTAGATAATGCTACATAGATGTTGTAGACATTTGGCTTGTGTTGGTTGTTTATGAAAGTTCTAATTATAGTGATTGTAGCTATGGTTGGATCTAACAAGCCAAAAGGAGATAAGAGATTGAGATGGATTACAAATAAGCATCTTTCTATTCTCCAATTCTTCTAAGGAAAAATTTATAGTCTTTGATTTCTGTTGTTCTAGACCAAGCCACTAGGTCTAGGGAAGATACTTTTATTCATATTCATAGATTCTGTATAACACCAACCTATTTTACTATTATTGAAATATGTACAAAATTACATTATATTCACAATCATGACCCTCTTGCCACTTAACCAAAAATGACATATATGTTTGGGCATTGTGGCCTCAAAACATATCTAATCATCTCTACATGGGCACATAGACCACATAACACAACTCGACTCATCATCCTAACTATTATATGCATTTGTTTCACCAACCTAATATCTTGTACATATAATTACAACATCATAAGAGGGAAGGGGTATTACAAGTGATACTGAATATCAAAAATGCATCATCAAGTATTTTCATGACTTCAAAATTATTCACAATTAAATCTTAATCATCATGCTTCTTCTAGAATTCAATTTGTCTTAGAAATGAGCCCATAAAAATAAAAAATATATATATAAAATAAAAAATTAATTTAAATGTTCAACATAATATCTTTTTTAGGGCATGTTCTAAAAATCGTACATTGCCTAGCAATGGGTCTACAAAATGCTCTGACACTGCTGAATTCTTAAAATGGAAAAAATTGGCATGCCAATAACCTTTTGTATAAATAAAAATTGTGTTAGAAAATTATATATTACAAAGCAATGGAACACATAAAATATTGCAGAAACACAAAAAAAAATCACATAAAACAAGAGAGACATAGATATACATGGTTCACCCAATTGGGATAAGTCCACAAAGAAACACCATGTCCTTCTTTTTATATTATCTAGCAAATTGAAGAGATACAACCTACAACAAATTCATTATAATTTCCCCATCACTCTCACACAGTCTCCTCTCTCTTTCTTGCTCAGAATAAACATATGCACAACCACAATACAATTCCCTCATATGAATTGAGGGGTTTCCTTCTAGGGAAAAAATCCCTAAATTAAACATAACTTCTACCGTCAGGTCAGCCACCTAATGAACAACCGAGATTGACTATGAAATTACAATATTTTACAAGGCAATTTTACATCTATTTTTAGCTTTGGGGGCATTGCTCCCAAACTCCTGCTGGCCCCCAGACCCCCCAGTCGGGGGGATGGCCCCCCAGACCCCCCAGCTGGGGGGATGCCCCCCAACCCCCGCAGGGGGGCAAGCGCCCCCCCCCCCCCGCACCTGCCATGTGGAGGGGTGTACGAACTTCCTGGGGTATACATAAGGATGTAACAAAGACCTTTGAGTCAGGAAGATAATCAGGCCCCACACCGAACAAATTGAGTAGGCCCCACCAAGTTTGAATTTACAGGCAACACTGAGAAAACCAACCCACATAACCAACCAACCAGATGTATGAGTCAATACCCTTCACAAAATCACACATATACATATTAGGTGTCCAGGAACCAAATCGAAAAACTCATAATATAACCTTCATGACTTGCAGATCTTATAAGATATGTATTATTAAATATTTATCCACAAACTTGAACATCGACCATCCACCACAAAGCCAATACACATAATCGTAGCACTTGAACTTCAGTATGTAATATCAGATAGATTACAATGAATGAGTTTGATGATTCTCATTTCAGTTTACTTCTATATATATATATAATGATATATATATATATATATAGAAGTATGTATGTATGTATCACATGGACCCAAGGATGTTGGAGCCAACCAATGTTCGATGCTCGTATAATGTGGGTTTATCCCATTTGTGACACCGACCAAGCGACCTTATTCATGTGACCTTGGCATTTTTTCTCAGTCCCATTTGCTTTGTTATACGACCATGCCATTTGACCCTAGAAATAGGGGTCCATGGTTGCTCACATGATGATGTCAGCGTGACATCATCATGCCACGTGGTAACCCTTGAGGGGTGCCATGTGTCACCAAATTTTGAACTTTATGCTAGTCAAAAACTGCCAAATTTAACTACCATGTGGCATACCTAAGAGGCGCCACATCACCTATAGATGTCATTTCCTCTGACCAATCGGCCCGCGCCACATGTCATAACGAGACTAGCTAATTATATAGGGTTAAAGTTCATATAGGTTGACACAACCTCTTTTATTTGATTCACAATTAAACTATCAGATCTGCCTCATCTGAGCAAACATGCTATACCTTTAATTGTGTTAAACTTCATGCAAGTTTGACTTCCATCTGTTCTAGATTTGGTCACTGAACCATGGATTTTCTTAGAAGTTTTTCACCTTTTAATAGATTAATGATTATGAGTTTGTCCAAATAGTTTAGTCCCTCAACTAATGTTGATTTTCAAATGGCCATAACTTCTTATTTGGGAGGAGTTTCTTAGAGTGTGATATATCATACAAAAGGTATTAGTGAGGACTATCCAACCATACTATTCATAGGTTCATTAAGAGATCATAAATATGCCAAAAAATGAATAAACATTGTTCCTCTTTAAATTCATTGAATGATAACTTCCAAGAGATATAACTGTCATATTGCTTCCTTTGATCCATGAATGGCATTGTTGGTTCCTTAAGCATCTCCTTTAATACCAATGGCACATTTTTTCATCAATGACAACACTATGTGCAACAATAAACCTCTTTTTCATTGATGGAAACACCACTAGACATTAATTTTCATTGATGGCAACAGACAAACTCCCCCTAACATGGTGCTAGGATCTTCTCCTAACTGGTCTAGAAGATGCTCTCCCCAATGTCCTCCTTATCAATGGTTGCATATTTTTCTCCAATGTATTCATGCTCATGATTCTGTTGATGCTACAATCAACACCCTCCAAAACATTTCTTACACATGAATTTTGGAGCCTACTAAGGATCTAACGATCTATCATTCCATAATCACATGATGATCAATGCTAAGTTTCTAAGTTTTCTTCTTGGTTTCTAAGTGTTGAATTCACTTTCTCAAACATGTTTAGTCCGTAATAAGTTTATAAGTGTATTCTTTTACACAATCTTGAATAGGCATAGAAAATTCCATTAAGAGAATGTTTGTGCAATGTTCAACCTATGTCTACAGCCAGTGCATACTTTCATTGACAATCTCTCTCTTTTGGTTCTTGTAACACTTCTATTTCGGTGATTTTTTCCAACTAACACTTTTGTGCACCTTCACTTTTGCAAGTGTTTCTTTCATGTTTAAAACTGTTTCTTTTTCTTGTATTTACTTTAATAAGTTTTTTTTTCATGTTATATTTTCTTTTGCATGTGTCTCTTTCAATCTCATTCGCATTTTGCAAAGGTCATCTCAATTTTCTCTTACTATCACAAGTGTCATCTTTTGGGCATAGGAAGTGTCACACATTGTAAAAGTAGAGTTGTGATTTATTGTGAGAGGTAAATTTGGTACCAATGGGTCCTATCTATCATATAGACATGTCTTATACTCATTCCCAAAGTTTTGTGCACTATTGCACATGTGTTGTCATTGTTGTCACAAAGTGTATCTTAAGTGTCGAACCTAGTTGAACAAAGTCCATTGTACATTCTTAAAGGGAAGTTTTGATGCATTCTCCTACACTATCAGGTTCTGTTCATCATAAAGAAATACGTCATACATATTCCCCAAGTATTTATCACTATCGCACAAGTGTATTCACTATCATCGCAAAGTGTACCCTCGGTGTCGCACTTCGAGGAGGTTTTTGTAATGTCGTCACATTGAGGGGGTCTTGTTTTTCTTGTGTACTAAGTGTTCAATGTTGTGCCATCAACTGTTCCAAGTGTGTGTGATCATTCATAAGTTCAATTTTTGGTCTTTCTTCTACCTCACTTACCCTACACTTAGCCAAATCCTAAAAAGCTTTATGTCTAACCAAATTGACCCAACTTAGCCTCCTTGAATTGTGCATTGCAAAGTAGCAAGGCCCAAACTCCCTCGTTTCCTCATGGAACTATGCAATGTGTAGTTCTTACCTCTAAGGACTATATATTGTGTAGTCACAATTCTCAAGGATTGCCTCCCTTCCCTTAGAAATTGTGAAATCTTGCCTCCCAACCAGTCTCTCGTTGCACATTGCACAGTATCAGTCATCAAGTTGTCTCGCTAAGTCCTTGAACTACGTAACTGCACAATCCACTGATTAGTCTCCCTCCAAAACTGCGCATTACGCAGTCTTAGTGATCAACCCTGACTCCTTGAACTCCACAAATATGTAGTTTACCCTTCCATTCAGTCTCATTTGGCACACTATGCAACAAAAATCCTCAGGCTATCTTCCCTCCTCCTTGAGATGCGCAATTGCGCAATCACTAGACCTCTCTCTCTTTGTATTGCACATTGGGAAACTTCAGGCTTAAGAATGCCTCACTAAGCTCCTCACATACACATTTATTTTTCCCAAGCCTCGAGAAATGTGCATTATGCAGTCTCAAGCTTCATTCCATCATTCCCATCCCTTGGAACCACGCACTGCGCGATCCCTAATTATCCCTCCTTGTCGAGTGCTTATTCCTAGCTCAATCAATCATTTTCATGAAGCAAGCAAGACTAGGATATTTTCGGATTGATTTCATCTTTTCATGAGTTCATTCCATTTGCAGGTACTACATCTTGATATGATAGAATGATTCCCCAGAGAGGTCCAAGAGAAGGAGATGATATGAGAAGACACTTGTGAAGTTGGAACCATGAATAAGTCATCTATTAAGAAGATGAAGTGACACTAAATTACCACAAAATATCAAATATCTAGATCACATGAAGAATCCATATCAATCATCCCCTTGGAAGATGAAGATGAAACACATGAAACATCCATTATGAAGATACAAAGAAAGCAACAAAAGGAACAACTTGGAAATTCCACATCATTATGAAGTTCCATGTCATCATTATCAAGATTCATCTCAAGAGTCACATGTTTCATAGTGTCTTGCAACATCATTTGTGGAATGTAATTATGTAATTCCCCTAATTGAGAAAATGTGAATGTGGTAGACCAAGGGTCCCACATGGAATACGAAGAGTCATTATCGAATTTGAAAAGTAATTTTAGGAGCTCAAGAATCATGAGGGAGGTCAAGAGTCATATGGGAGGTGTAGATTCATGTCATTTGTTATAAAGACACCCTCATAAATCAAGTAAAGGAATTTTGGGTACTGGAACTTCCCGCTTTGGCTTCTCTAGCATTGGAATAGGAGAGAAGATATTTCTTTGAGGAGAAAGTGGTGACTTAATGTTCCACTATGGGGGCTAGTGTGGCAACATTATACTTGTATATCTTGGCACTTCCACTTAATATTTGAAGCTTGATGAGCCAACACATTTTCATGCTTGTATCGTGAATATAGTAAGACTATTCTTTATGTGTTTTCAGTATATGTTTTGTTCACATGTACTAAGGAAATTGAACTATTTCGATGGCTTTGGTACTCATTTTGTTGAAGCTGTGTTGTATTTGGTTTTATGATCATGGTTTCCTTATGAACTACTTTGCAGACTAACTTGTGATCCTCTTATGCTCTTATGTGTCTCTTTTATGATGGTACTATTACTTTTCTTCTAGGGGCTCACTTTCTTTCTCCTTGCCGTGAAATTACCTTATGCATCTTAATTGTTTGCCTCACAGTGTCAACTTGTTTAGTGTTTGTATAATTTATTATGTTAATAATAGCAGTCAATAAAGAACCCTAAGGATAATGGAAACTAGCCGCATTTCCAGTTGGGGCTCCTACTCCAAATGCTGCAAGGTCTGATTGGGAATTCACATTAAGGAGACCCCCTTGGTTGACCTATTTCCAGCATCATCAACAGTTGTCCCTAGAAGGAGGGCCAGATGACAAGTTGTGCTCGTTGAGTCTGTTTCTAATCTCTCATCTTAAATGGATCTTTCCCAAATCATAATCCTGAAATGTTTTTCTGACCTATCCCCTCATAAAAGTTTCATCTTTGTGGAACAATTTTATGACTTGTCTCAATTCAGGTGTTATGGCAGGGGGGTACATTCATAGCCAAACATAAATCTGATTTTCTTGGTTTTTGTAAGTCTTGTGATATTGATGATGAAGATGTTGTTTTTATATTATTCACCCTCACTCTTGAAGGTCAAGTTAAGAAATGGTGTCAAACTTTACCATCCACTTCCATTCATTCATTTGATCAATAACTCAAGGAGATTCATTAAGCCTTTGACAGGTATGATTATTAAGATGTGTGTAATAGGATTGATCTGCACATAATGAAATTTGGTGAATTTGCATAGGATTTTCTTAATTGGTTTCTTCACCTTTTCTATGAATTTTCCGAGGGAGTGCTTGATTTGTATTTTATAGGTGAAAAGTTTAAAATCTTGATTCCCCTCTCCTTGAAATATTTTGAATCCAAACCCCCAGATTATGTTTATCTACCAACTTATGTCATTCATGAGACACCCCAAATTTGTGAGGAGGAATATACTATTCCATTTTTTCTTTGTCCTCCTCCTTTTCCAATACCACTTTGGGTTCCTCCTGGTGATCATGTTAAAGTTGGGAAATCTGAAAATCAATTTTTTTATCCATCCAATCAACCTCCACCTATTTTAGTTGATCTGCATCCTATTGAGGATGCCTTGGAATGGTTTATAAATTACACGAAACCTAAAGTAAAATTTGATTCCTTAATTTTTCAAGATCGCATTAATGTACATAATCCTAATCTTGAATATGATCCAATTGCAAACATAATTTCCTCAAAGGATACTTTTCAACCTCTACTATCCATGTCTCATGAATCCTTGTTTCATGATCTGATTGATCAACCTAGTTCATCTCTTAAGGATTTTCAACCTCTTGTTTCAAGTAGTGATTATATACAAGGTAGTTTCATTTCACAAGTAGAGGAGAAAAGTGGTGAAGATATGTTTAATATTTTTTCTCTTTTTCAGGGTAACAATCTTGCATTTTTGGCTTATCATAATCTCACGATCTTGATCACCTTTCAAATGATTCCATATCCTTCATTCAAGTTGATACTTTAGACAACCATCACCATGACATCCTTGTTTCCATTAACATGTGGTGATAAATATCCAAGTATATTGAACAATATCTTTCCTTCTTTTGAACACTTGGATTTGTATGGTATTGATTCAGAATCTGATTTTAATAGCTTTCAATCTCCATGTGTGTAATGGGAAACCCTTTAAATTTTACATTGGTATGCCTATGTTTGAGCATTATGTTGATGAAAATAAACTCATGGAGAATAAAATGCATGTTTATCTGTTGTTCTCACAACCTTAATATGATTTAGTTACAACTAGTGTTTCTCCACCTGAGTATTTTAATTTTTCCTCACCTCTAGCACACTATTCATTGTACCCAGATATCTTGGATAAGTTTGTTAGACAAACATATTCTCTTAATTATTTGGATCCTTTCCCTACTGGTTTTAATTGTATTAGGTACGAGATGGTGTGGTATTGCAATCATAGGATGAAAAGATTGAACCTATTATTCATGATCTGCTCATTGTAAATATTTCCTATGTCAGGAGAAAGATGTTACAACTAAAAATGATCAATGTATTTTTCCATTTTTTGTATCTCATTTCTATATCCATCAAGAATTTGATATGTTTCATCTTAAGTCTGATCAAACTAGTGGTATTAATAGTATTTTCATTGATACATCCAACGATAATGGTGCACATTTACCTGTTCCTTTTTCTAAGCCACCCAAATTTGATGATCCACCATGAGAAAGTTTAGAGACCTGTTAGTAAGATGAGGCACTTCATCCCTTATTGATGGTTATATCAAGTATTCACAATCTTGTTGAGATCTCCAAACTAATTTGGATCATGATTTTCATGCATAACTTTTTCCTCAACAATATTCCACTGGTTGTGAGTTCATTCGTAAAGGAATTTCGATATTTTCGAGTTGATCTTCACAATCTTCAAGATAGAATTTCTGATTAGATGAAATATTCTTGTTTGGTTCATCTTTCTTCATCATATGAATCCCTTGCATCACACTCAAGGTTGGGAAACATATATTATATAGATACACACATCTTGAAATCTTTTCATTTTGATTATCAAGATGATGGTCATTTTGGGTTGAAAGGTTCCTCTATATCAAACACTTATGAGATCAATCACCTTCCTATGACTTGTGTGCATGTCATGGATCTAATTATCTGTTTCACACAATCTCTATTCTTGAGTGATAGTAAATGCTTGAGTCATTTGGAAAATTAAATGTTGATACAAATACCTGGTTTGACTTGACCCTTGCTTCCAATCTTTCACCAACCTGGTTTCCTAATTGGTTTCCTCAATTCACAATAATAGTAATTGTTTTAAATGTATTAAGCTTTCATATTGTTGGCATGGTTTCTAATCATATACAAAGGGATCCAATGGAGAATAAAGGATCTTATAGTGACCAATCTAATCATGATACTAGTTCTAACAATATCTCTCAATTAATCATTGTTCCATTAGAATATCTGATGATAGTTGTCTTACATTGATTGATTTTTTTAAACTCGACAGTATTAGAGATTCATCATTTCATTATTTAGATTCTTGTTAGGTAGTTGAGGCACTTTCTTATAGCATCATTTAGAACCCATGTAGACTTGATGCTCCTATATGGCCTTGGGTAGCCCTTTTCCCATACAGACTTGATCTTATATTAAAAAACAATATTTCAAATTCCATACGCGACTCTTCCACACTAAAGCACGTACATACGTGGGTCCTATAACACTATACCCACAGATCCCTTTTAAAATATGAAACAATAAAATAAAATGTTATTTTTCATGTGGGGTTCATGGGTTTTACCGAGAGTCCACCCTACAGGATCCTATAGCACAATAACTAATTTTAGGTGGTATATACACATGCCTTGGGTAGGCCTAAAAGACATAAGGGAAGGGCTATCTACATTATATCCATTTTTCTCCCAGATCAAGTTTGTTTTTCTTGTGTCTCCTGCATTCCCAATCTTTAGGAAACCCTAGTTTCCTTTGCAAAGATGTTCATCATCCTTATAACATCTCCTTGCACTTGTTAGAGAGGTTGACTTCATGGCTCGGGCTAGATGGATCCAAAGGAAGGCTTCGTTGGTGCTTTGGCTTGGATCAAGTTGTACCTTTCTTGTATCTATTGTTGTGAATAAATAAAGAATCTCATGTCTTGTTCTTGATATGTTATTGTCTCATGAATAGTAACGTATATGTTTATATACGATGATCTAACATATCTTTTTTGTATGCACATTGAATTATAGATCACGTATATGCTTATGCGAATTGACTTGCAAGCCTGCTCATTCTAGAGGAAGGAGAGGGTTTGGACCCTACGAGAACATCATCAAATGTAGGACCTCTGAGTATTTTTCCAATTCATGTTTAGTAGGTCGTATGCTTGGCATTCTTGCTTGACTCCTCTTTGTTGATTATCTTGTTATGCTATGTTGAGGTTGTGAATGCTTACCTTAGGGAACCTTTCCTGCCAATATAATTGGTGACTCCATTAGGAAATACCATCAAGTATTTCCTAGAAGGGTTGTTGTTCTTTGATATGTGTTTTGGTTTGTTGTTTCTTGGTTTTTCCATCCTTCTTGACTCTTAAGCAATCTGATGATTCAACCTGATCTCTTGGATCATGGATGTATTTTTATGTTTTTTCTAGTTTTCCATTTATACGTGATTTTTATTGTAGACAATAGTCTATATACACATTTTATTCCAAAGAAACATGTGTATACGCGATTTTCTTCAAAAAAAGTCGCATACACACACGGTTTTGTAGTGAGACATTCGTGTACATATCTAAAAAATTGAATTTTTTCATTTCTGGCTTTTGTTGGGGGTTTGACCAAGTTTGTTTATGATTTTCTAGTATGAATCAGGCATGGAAGTATATTTTATCTTCTATTGTCTATGTTCTTCATCATGTTAGTGAAAATCCTATGTCAGCCTATGGTTTGCAGTTTTTGAAGCTTTTGGTGTTTGAAGTTGGATTCCATATCTTCTTTACGAAGTCTCTGGTTGTTTTGTGCTTTTGTAATAGGTATGGTTCTTCAACTTGTTTATAACCCAGTCTTTAGATTGCTTTTTGTGCATCCCTGAAGTTGGCTTGCTTTTTTATTTCCTTCATTTGTTTGTGAAAGGTGGTTGTAATTCTTGGATGAATGAGAGACTCCAATCCTCTGAAATATTTTTTATTTCTAGAATTCTTGGTACCGTGCTGATCAAATTATTAAGAGTGATTAAGTCTATTATTCCAGTTTATTCTTTTGTCCTTGAGATAATTGGTGACAGGAGGTATTTGGTTCTTTTTCATGTTATTGGTATTCAAGTAGATAATTGTTCCTTTCTTAATTTCTTGATCTTTTAAAATATTTTAAAGAAAAAGAAAACATTTGCTATGTGTTTCTTTTCTCTTGTTTTTGGCTTTTTGGTTCTTGGCAAGGGTGTGAATTTTTGTTTTAAAGCTAAGATATTTTTTTCTTTGAAGATTGTTTCTTCTTTTATATTTCCTTCTTTTTGCATGATAAATTGGATTTTGCATTTGGGTTCACCTTTGTTTATTTTTTAACTTTAATTGAATCTTGCATTTGCATCTAGTGTGCATTAAGGTAAGTTGCATTTTATAGATCATTTAGTCTTTTTGTTAAGTGTTGAATGTGTGAGTGCTTTAAAAGAAAAAGGAAAAGACTTTTTCTTTCTTAGCTTTCTTGTAGAATCCATGTAGAAATCACTTTCATTAAAGAAAAAGAGGTGTTGCGTTTGCATGTAGCCTAGGTTTTCTATTGATTCCTTTTGCATCATAACATCACCAGTTGCACTTTCGCTTAGCTTGTCCTAAATAAAAACGAATTAAAATAATCGCTTAAAATTAAAATGAACTAGACTTTTTATTTTTGTCATAGCAACATCAACTAGTCTAGGACATTTAGGCCCTTGGAATAGGTGTGTGGAGAGTAAACTCTCCAAGGCCACTTAAACTAAAGGTATAGAATTTTACTAAATAGTGGACGTCCCGTATCGTTAAGCTGTCTGGGAAAGCTCCTCTAACATAGGAGTTAAGAACGATGACGTGTAAAGATAAGGAAAGAGAGATACGCCCTCTCTTACTTGTTGGATCACGCACCCATGAATATTTTGCCCAATCATGAGGTGGTGACCTTAGTTGCCTTTCCTAGGGACCACATAGGTAATTGCGGAAGGGAATTCCCATGGTACCTAAGGTAGACATTGCATCACTTTCATAGTACTTCTGGAGGGTGCCCTTACAAAGCATGTGTACTTTCATTGAAAATGTTATTGTATGGAGGTCAATGTATTTGCTTCTGATATATTCATTGGTAGGCTTGGGCCCTCATCATCCCAAAATACCTTCGAAATATCCTTATCTTCACTTGCTTGTATTTTGGTGTCTGGTTCTAATCACCCAGAGCGGAAAAACACAGAAGTTGTTTGCTTGGTTATATATTTAGGATCTTTTTAGTGAGTGATCTGTGATCCTAGATTTCCATAGGTGATTTGAGTCTTTAATTTCTTTTAATATATAAAAGTGGTTGACCAACCAGCTCATTGGTTTAGAAGGCTTCGTGGGATTTCACCTGCGAGTGTCGAGCCTTCACCTAGAAGGCGTAGTAGTAATTATGCTAGTGCTTTTGAACCAGTGTTAGCTAACGCAACAGAGACAAATCCTTCTCTAAATGATCTTATTTCATAGGGTGTGTTGGGTAGGAGCCTGATTATCTTTTGTATTCAAAGGTATCACCGCATTGGACCCCAGTTTGTAATGGGCTGGCAACGCCACTCGTAATATTTGTTGCAAGGGGTTGTTCACTAGGCGGAGATCTGACGGTAGAAGTTATGTTTAATTTAGGGTTTTTTTCCCTGGAAGGCAACCCCTCACTATATATGAGGGAATTGTATTGCATCTATGTAGATGGGTATTCTGAGTGATGAAGAGAGAGGAGATTGAGAGTGAAGAGGGAACTACAATGGATATGTTGTAGGTTGTATCTCTTCAGTTTGCTGGATAATATAAAAGGAAGGACTGGATGTTTCTCCGTGGACGTAGCCCAAACTAGGTGAACCACGTATATCTATGTCTTTCTTGTTTTATGAATTTTTTGTGCTTATATTTCTGCAATATTTTATGTGTTCCATTGCTCTATAATGTATAATTTTCTAACAATTGGTATCAGAGCCGAAGGTCTATTTGGATGATAAACTCGTAGGAGAGAAGTGTTCCTGGTTCGAGTGGAAGAAATGGAGAAAGATGGTAGGTTTAGAGTTGAAAAATTTAATGGCCAAAACTACCAGTTGTGGAAGATGCAAATGGAAGATTATCTATATCAGAGAGATCTGAATCAACCATTGAGCGAAAAGGAAAAGAAGCCGACGAGTATGATGGATACAGAATGGGATATTCTTGATAGAAAGGCACTTGGAACAATACGGCTATGCCTAGCAGTGTCAGTAGCATTTAATATTTCAAAGAAAACAAAAACAGAGGGTTTAATGTCGACATTTCCCAAACTATATGAAAATTCCTTAGCCTCAAATAAGGTATTTCTTATGAAGAGTTTATTCAATATGAGGATGTCAGAAGGTGGATCTGTTGCTGATCATTTAAATGAATTTAATACAGTTACCAGTCAGTTAAGTTCTGTAGGGGTAACTTTTGATGATGAAGTTAGGGCTCTATTATTTTTGTGCTCATTGCTAGAAAGATGAAATGGTTTAGTTATGTCCATTAGTAACTCTATCTTTGGATCTAGTACTTTAAAGTTTGATGATGTTTTTGATGTAATCCTTAGCGAGGAAATGTGACAGAAAAGATTCGGTGAGACATCAGGTAATGCTTTGACTGCAGAGACTAGGGGAAGAAAAATGGAAAGAGGAAAGAGCCCTGGATATCATAGTAAGTCAAGAAAAGGAAGATCCAAGTCCAAATCAGGGATAGTGTGTTGGAAATGCGAGAATAAAGGACACCTGAAGAAAGACTGCAAGTCTCAGAAGGGAAAAGAAGGAGATGCGCAACACGAAAATAATCATGAAGTGAATGTAACATGTGATGTGTTACAATATGCTTTGATTCTTTCTTTAGAAAATATTATTTATGCCTGGGTGGTAGATTCAGGGGCCTCATTCCATGCCACACCTAATAGGAAACATTTTCATGATTATGTTCAAGGAGATTTTCGACAGGTTCGATTGGGTGATGATAAACCCTGTAAAATTGTTGGAATGGGTACAGTTTTCATAAAACAGCAAAATGGAAATCAGTGGCTATTGAAGAATGTAAGGCATGTTCCAGATCTAAAGAAAAATCTGATTTCAACAGGGTAGTTGGGAGGTGAAGGTTGCATAAGTACTTTCATAGATAAAACCTGGAAGGTCACTAAAGGATCCCTGGTAATAGTAAAAGGAGAAAAGGTTGGTACATTGTATTTATGCAATGGTATTTCTAATTTTGTTAATGCTTTAACCTCTACAGGAGAAGATATGGCATTGTAGCATCATAGGTTTGGGCACATGAGTGAGAAGGGGATGCAGATTCTTCACCCAAGAAATTTTTTGCCAGGTTTGAAGCATGTTGATTTAAAATTTTGTGAGAATTGTGTTTATGGAAAACAGAAGAGAGTCGGATTCCTTAGAGTTTGGAAAGAAAAGAAGAGCGAAAACTTAGAGCTTGTGCATACATATGTATGGGGACCTACTCAAGTATCATCTCTTGGTGGCTCTCGTTATTATGTTACTTTTATTGATGATGCAACCAGGAAAACCTGGATTTATTGTATTCGAAATAAATCTGATGTATTTGATACTTTCAAGAAATGGAAAGCTTTGGTTGAAAATGAGACAAGGAAAAGGTTGAAGTCTCTCAGATCAAATAATGGAGGTGAATATTGCAGCAAAGAGTTTGATAGATAATGTTCAGAGAATGGAATTTGCAGAGAGAAGACAGTTCCATGAACACCACAAGAAAATGGTGTGTCTGAAAGGATGAACAGACAATCCTGGAGCATGCAAGGTGCATGAGATTGCATGCAGGAATGCATTTACAATTTTGGGCAAATGTTGTAGATACTGCTATTTATCTAATAAATAGAGGGCCTTCAAGTTCCTTGCATGGTGGTATTCGAAAGGAGGCATGGACAGGTAAAAAGGTAAACTACTCATTTTTAAAAACTTTTGATTGTGAAGCCTTTGTCCACATTAATAAAGAAAATAGGACAGAGCTTGAGGAAAAATCAAAGAAATGCACCTTTATTGGATATGGTATTAATGATTTTGGTTATTGCTTATATGATTATGAAAATCACAAACATTAGGAGCAGAGATGTAGTATTCAATGAAAAAGTCTTGTATAATAATTAGTTGCAAGAAAAGAAATGGGAAAAAGAAAACAGAGAATACACAATGCTTGACGATATCACAGGAAAAGTGATGGTGCCCGAAAATCATAATGATCAACAGCCAAAACAACAACCACAACAACAACAAGCACTTCAAACACCTGAAAGTAGGAAGATCTACTAGAATAAGTAGACCCCTTGAACGATACACTCCTTCATTATATTATGTATTGTTGACTAATTCTGGTGAACCAGAATGTTATGAAGAAGCAGTGCAAGTAGAAACCAAGAAGAATTGGGAGAAAACCATGAAAGAAGAGATGGACTCCTTAGTACATTACTAGACTTGGGACTTAGTCAGGTTGGCCTGCAGGTAAAACAACATTGCAAAATAAATGGGTTTACAGGTTGAAGGAAAAAGATGCAGGAAAATAGAGATACAAAGCTAGACTTGTGAAGAAGGGGTTTGTGCAGAAGAAAGGTATTGATTTTGATGAAATATTTTCTCCTGTTGTTAAAATGACTTCAATCAGAACTATTTTAAGTCTAGTAGCAGTTGAAGATTTGCATCTTGAGCAGTTAGATGTAAAGACAACCTTTCTCGATGGGGATTTGGAGGAAGAGATATGTATGCAGCAGCCACAAGGATATGAGGTAAAAGGGAAGGAGAAACTAGTGTGCAGGTTGAAGAAGAGCTTGAATGGCTTAAAACAAGCTCCAAGGCAGTGGTATCTAAAATTTGACAGGTTTATGTCTGAACAAGGTTATACCAGATGTCACTCTGATCATTGTGTTTATCTCAAAAAGCAAAATGATGGCAACTATATTATATTGTTATTATATGTAGATGACATGCTTGTTGCAGGTTCTAACATACAGGAAATAAATGTGCTCAAAAGGAAATAGGCAAACTCATTTGTAATGAAGGATTTGGGTGTTGCAAAACAAATCCTTGGTACGAGAATAACTAGAGACAAGAAGAATCGCAAATTAACATTGTCTCAAAGTGAGTACATAGAAAAGGTGTTGAAAAGGTTTAATATGTAGAATGCAAAACTAGTTAGTATACCTTTGGCTAGCCATTGCAAATTAAGTAAGGAGGTGTGTCCCAAGACTCAGGAAGAAATGGCTCATATGTCTAAAGGTCCATATGCATCAGCAGTTGGAAGCTTAATATATGCAATGGTCTGCACAAGGCTTGATATAACACATGCAACGAAAGTTGTAGGCAGGTACATGAACAATCCAGGAAAAGAACATTGAATGGCGGTGAAGTGGATTCTCAAGTATTTGAGAGGTACCACAAATCAAGAATTATGCTTTGGTGGTTCAAACATTGCTCTACAGGGATATGTTGATGCAAATATGGTAGGTGACAGAGATAACAGGAGGAGCACTATAGGATATGTATTTACTGTAGGTGGAACAGCTACTAGTTGGGTTTCAAAAATCCAAAGTGTTGTTGCACTTTCAACAACAGAAGCAGAGTATGTTGTTTCTACTGAGGCTAGTAAGGAAATGATTTGGTTACAAAGGTTTCTAGATGAATTGGGTAAGAAGCAAGAGTTGGGCAGGTTATATAGTGATAGCCAGAGTGCCATACATCTTGCAAAGAACTCTGTATTTCATTCCAAGACTAAACATATACAGCTCAAGTACCATTTCATAGGTCAGCATTGGAAGATGGACAATTAAAGCTAGAGAAGATACACACTAACCAGAATCCTGCAGATATGCTAACAAAAGTTGTAACTAGGGAGAAGCTGAGAATATGCTCAGTTTCAATTGGTCTTCAAGTATGATGAAGAAGATGAGAAATAGCTAGGTCCAAAGAGGAGTCATTGTGTAGCAAATGAAGCAATGGTGGAGTTGCTATAATCAGTCTCCAAGTGGGAGATTGTTGGGTGTGGATCCTGATTATTTTCTGTATTCAAAGGTTTCAGCTGGATGTATACCCCAGGAAGATTGTACTCCCCTCCACGTGGGGGGGCGCGGGGGGTTAAATCCCCCCCAGTTGGGGGATCTGGGGGCCAACAGTCCCCCAACGAGGGTTTGGGAGCACTACCCCCGAAGCTAAAAATAGATGTAAAATTGCCTTGTAAAAGTCTAGTAATTTCTTGTTAATCTGGGTCATTCATTAGATGGATGATCTGATGGTAGAATTTATGTTTAATTAAGGGTTTCTTTCCCTACAAGGCAACCCCTCATTATATATGAGGGAATTGTATTGCGTCTATGTATATTTGTATTCTGAGTGAGGAAGAGAGAGGAGATTGAGAGAGAAGAGGGATTTACAACGGATCTGTTGTAGGTTGTATCTCTTCAATTTGCTGGATAATATAATAAAAGAAGGACTGGTTGTTTCTCCGTGGACGTAGCCCAAACTGGGTGAACCATGTATATCTGTGTCTCTCTTGTTTTATGCGTTTTCTGTGTTTATATTTTCGCAATATTTTATGTGTTCCATTACTCTGTAATATATAATTTTCTAACAGCATTATCCATATTTTGTCCCAAGTGTAGAAAGAAGCATGCTCTAAGAGAATTTCCTTTAGATCTAAAAAGCATAGAAACTTGTGTCATATGTGTAGATAACCACGATACTAAAGAACACCCTTCTCTACCAAGTCTTAAGGATGTATTTAATGATGAAGGGATACCAGAACAAGTAGACCCTCTTTATTTTATTGCTAAGAGACCATGGCAGAACTCTCAAGCAAATAAACCACAAGGCTTTAAATCACAACAATTTTCTTAGTCTTCACAAAATAATTGGAATCCATCTTGGTAGCCTTGGACTTAGCCACAATCATAATATTGGAATCAGGGATGGAAAAATCCTTATGGGGCTTGTGCTCAATATAAAAAATATTCACCATCCTATCCTAATTTTCCACCATAATTCTTACCTCAATCTAGTCAAATTCCCAAATCTAATGAAATTCCTCAAGTTAATCAACTACCTCAAGTCCAAATCCAAAATTAAAATCCACAACTCTCCCTACCATTTGCACAAAAAGCAAATCAATTACCTGCTCAACCACTTCTGAATCTAAATAATAAAATGTCACAACTAGTTTACAATATGGAAGGGAAAAATCCTCAGACCTATGTAATAACTTCACTAGATCTAAATAATGTTCAATTAATATCTAGTAGAGTACTCAAAAGAAAAACCCCTGTTGTTATTCAGGAAGCAAGGACAAATCTTCAAAAATATAAAAATCAATCTGAAGAAGGAGAAATCTCTCTTCCTCAGAAAGAAAATAATCAAACAGAAAATGTTCCTATAAATTCTGATAATACTCCTATTATAGAACAACCCTTAGTATCCATTAGACCACCTTTTCCTAAATGGCTGAAAATTGATGAAGGGGTAGGAAAAAAATCACATTACATGATTATAATATGCTGGATGAATTAAGAAATGTTTGTATAAAAATTCCTTTATTGCAAGCTATAAAAGAAATACCAATTTTTGCAAAAAAATCAAGGAATTAAGTACTCAGATATTAGGAAGGAAAAGAAAAGACAAAAAGAATTCAATTACTTGGAAAAAATACAAACATCATGATGGGGAAAGCAACAATACAAAAATATCTAGACCTAGGGAGCTCCATTGTGAAAATCCACATCAATGGAATTGAAATATCAAACACATTGATTGATCTAGGAGCAACCATAAACATAATGAGTAAACAAATCATGGAATCACCGAGGCTTCCTAATCCTCAATACACACCAACATTGTTTCAATTATCAGATAGGTCTGTAATTAAACTTGATGGTGTGTTAGAAGATGTTTGTGTATCCTTAGATTCTTGGGAATATCTTATTGACTTCATGGTTTTGACACCCAAGAATAATTTAGGAGGACATCCATTAATCCTAGGAAGACCTTGGTTAGCTACGGTTGATGTTTTCATTAGTTGTAGATCAGGTGACATGTTTATCACAGATGGAAGTTCTACAAAGAAATTTACACTGTATCCACCTTAAAAAACAACAATAGAAATAGATAATGAGGAATTGATAGAAGATGATGATGATATATAACCTATTTACACTACTAAACAAGTATGTGAGGAGGACCAAATTTTAAATCTAATGGAAAATAATGAACCCTCCTCACATTATGACCATAGTTGAATTGAATATCTATCATCTAGACAAGTGTCTTTACTCTCCATGGAAAAATTTGGAAATTCTTCAAAAGATATTTTTCCAAGCAAAATTTTGACAATTAATGGAAACCTGGAAGAATTACAAAAAAATCAACTGGTAGAAATTTTACAAAAAAACTCTTCTTCTTATGCATGGGAATACATTGATATGAGAGGAATTAATACTAAAAATTTCATGCACCATATCTACATTCAATGGCGTGCGAGACTAGTTCGACAGCCACAAAGAAGAATGAATCCAAATCTAAAAGAAATTGTTTAGGAGGAATTACAAAAACTGCTAAATGTAAACTTCCTCTATCCAATATCAGACAGCCAGCGGGTTTCACCCCTAGTAATCATTCCTAAGAAAAATGGGAAATGGAGAGTATGTATCGATTATAGGGAATTCAATAAAGCAACATTAAAAGACCACTGTTCACTCCCTTTCATAGATCAACTCATAGACACATTAGCAGGGAAAAAGTATTTTTCATTTTTGGACGGTTTTAGTGGATACAATCATATTCAAGTAGCACCTGAGGATCAAGATAAAACCACATTTACCTGTCCATGGGGAAGTTATGCTTACCGAGTACTTCCTTTTGGATTATGCAATGCTCCATCAACATTCCAAAGAGCAGTCACCAAAATTTTCTATGATCTTATTCATGATTGTGTGGAAGTATATATAGATGATTTGACATTTCATGGAAATTCTTTTGAAGAAGCACTTGAAAATTTAGAAAAAAATATAATAAGATGTAAAGAAACAAATCTTTCGTTAAGTCATGAGAAATCTTTTATGATGTTCAATGAAGGAATTGTTTTAGGTCACCATATTTCAGGAGATGGAATTAAGGTAGACTCATCTAAGTAGAGGTCATTTCTAAATTATTAGTGCCAAATTGTCAACGAGATGTTAGGAGTTTTCTTGTTTTTACTAGATACTATAGAAGATTCATAGAATTCGCAAAAATTGCATCTCCACTCTTCAAACTACTTACTAAAGAATTTGAATTCAGTTGGGATACTGGTTGTCAAAATGCCTTTGAAACTTTGAAAATGAAAATCTGTGATGCACTTATTTAAAAGGACCTAATTAGAAATTTCATTTCCATATATCAACCGATGCTTCAAACACAGCCTTAGGAGTTGTGTTACGACAAAAAGACCTTACTCCTTATGCAATCTATTATACCAGTAAAAATTTAACTCCAAAATAGCTAAATTATACTATAAATGAGAAGGAATTTTTATCTATAGTTCATGCCATTAATAAATTCAGACATTATATAACTGGCTATGAAACTTTCATTCACACAGACCATTCTACCCTTAGATATCTAATGAATCAACCAATCACTAAAGGCAAAATAACTAGATGGCTCTTACTGTGGCAAGAATTCAACATCACCATTCTAGATCGACTCGGAAAACAAAATACAATTGTTGACTTTTTATCTAGAATTCAAAATGATAACAATGATAAACCTATGGAGGATAAATTTCCTGATCAATATCTTTTTTCAGTCTCTACTAAATCACCTTGGTATGCAGATATTTCTAATTATTTAACTACAGGGAAATTACCATTTCATTTGTCTCCTATAGAAAAGAGGAGCATAATTCACAACAACACATCTTACTCATGAATAAATGAAGAATTGTACAAAATAAGACCATATCTTATCATGAGAAGATGTGTTCGAGAAGATGAGATACTAGAAATACTTAAAGCATGCCATGATGAACCATGTGGAGGGAATTTCTATGACAGAAGAACTTCTTATAAGATCCTTCTCTTAGGATATTATTGACCTTACATTCTCAAGGATACTAAAGAATATCTTCAGAGATGTGAAAGTTGTCAAAGGATGGAAACCTACTCTTTCAAATGAAATTCCATTACAACCTCAGGTACTCATTGAACCTTTTGAGAAATGGGCCATAGATTTTCTTGGTCCAATCAATCCACCTTCAAAACAAAAATGATATATTCTAGTATGTATTGATTATGTCACTAAATGGGTAGAAACTAAATCACTTTCTTCTGCTACTGAAAATGTTGTAGTTTCATTTATTTTTTAGGATATTTTCACTCATTTTGGTGTCCCAAGAGAAATTGTAACAAATCAAGGAACACAATTTACATCTAGATTAATGCAAAATCTCATGGAACAATACAAAATCAAGCATCAAAAATCTACTCCATACCATCCACAAGTTAATGGACAAGTTGAGTCTACAAACAAGGTGATTGAAGAAATTCTCACCAAGACTGTACACTTACATAGGAAGGACTGAGCATAAAATCTTCGAGAAGATTTATGGGCTTATAGAACTACATGGAGAAGTACTACAGGGCATACTCCCTATGAACTTGTTTATGGGAAGCATTTCTTACTTCCAATAGAGTTCTAGATCTAGGCTTATAAAATAACAATCCAATTGGAGCTTAACTTATCAGAAGCACAACAGAAAAGTATGGGAAAACTCAATTATCTTGATGAAATAAGACAAGATGCCTTCCAAAAGACCAACCTAGTTCAGTAACAAAGATCTAGATGGCATGACAAATACATCAAAAAAGAAAATTTCATCTAGGAGATTGAGCATTACTTTTTGATTCAAAGTTCAAAAACTTCCAAGGAAAATTCCAAACTCCCTGGCTTGGACCTTATGAAGTTGAAAATGTCTTTGACAATGGTGTCTTCAAAATCAAGACTATCGATGAAGAGAAAATTCCTCTTTTAGTGAATGGACATCGACTTAGATTTTATCAGAAGCCATTGACAAAAGAAGAATTTGTTAAAATTTTCCAAGATAACTCAGAATTGAAGATGGTTGAGAAGAATTCTTCTTCTTTTCCACCTTAGAAATTTTATTTTTCTTATTTCATAATAAATAATAATAATAATGTATAAACTTGAAAACCAACAAGTTGTTGGGATAAATTATAAAGAAAATTTAAAGTGAAAACCAAATCTTGTTGGCACCTTAAATTTTCTCTTCGTCATTTTTCTAAAAAGAATTCCTTTTTCTAAGCATTCCCTTTCTTGAAAAAAATTTTAGCTACAAATTAGTGACTTTCTGCAACTCTGGTAACTTTCTGTAGCTTTGATAAGATTTCTGCAAACCAATCTAAACAAGGACACCTAGTGGCTCAAATTGAAAGAATGATTGACTCCTTTTAAAGTGAAAAGTACCTGCAAATGACATCAAAGGACAAATAAAGGTTAGCAAATAAATCTAAGGTATCTAACACTATAATTTTACAATAGGGGTTAACATATTGTGTATATGAATTACGTAGACATAACATTACCAAAAAACTGAAATCAGAGCAATTCATGGATATTCCCTTGTAAAATCCATTATAATATGCCACCATTTTAACTCCTATCTCGTTCTCATTTCAGATCCATCAATTTGATCACTGAATCATTGAATTAAATGCATTGAAACAACTAACTCATCCCCGTCAACCTGCATTATAGTTTCTCGTCCTCTCATTCTTCCAATTCATACAGTCTCTCCATTTTAAAGAAAAAACCCTACTGAAACCATTTTCCTTGTCAAGTAAAACAGTTCTTGAGATGAAACATCTCTCACTATGGGTGTTATTCTTCGAACAGAATCAACAGGAAGGAAATTTTTGGAAGGATACCCCGAGACCAGAGAATTGTTACAGAAAGTTCAGTGGTTAGATTTCATAGAAAAGTTTGATGATTCCCACAGGGAGGTGACAAAAAACCTTTGCACGATCTTTTGCTGGAACAAACGTTGAAATAGGTGATGTCAATTTCACAGTGACAGAGTCCCTGATTGCATAAACCACCAGACTGCTTAGAGATGGATAAAAATGGTTCAAGAACAAAGGAATCAAAGGGGAAGACTGGAAAATTTTCTTTAAAAACCCAAGCATAGATATACTATTGTCTTCAAAAAAGGTATTCCTAGCTCTACCCTCAAAAGTAAATGGAGAAATTTTCTCCTTGTCCTTCAGAAATTTGTCACATGTGAAGGCCGATTTGGGTGTATGTTTTTCTATCACATTAGGCTATTGATGAATTTCCTTGAAGAGCATCAAATGATTCTTCCATACTTTCTATTGCATAGCCTTACGAAAAATTCAGTAAATATGCAAAAGAAAATCCAACTTCTAGACAACACAATGTACCATCATGGGTTAGTAAAAATTTTGATTGAGTTTTATCTTCAAAGCATAGGTGATAATTGGGAATATTTTCTAGTGAGAAATCATTTTGAAGAGAAAACCCTTGAACAACAAAGTGGTAGCAAAACCCTAAGGTGAAGAAAGAGAAAATTTGAGACAGTAATAGAAAAGGAACCATAACATCAAGAAGATTTGTCTGAGGATGATCTACCAATTGTAGTAATTTTGCAGAAAATGAATAGAGCAAGTCTTAGAAGGAAGAAAGCCAGTAAGAAAACATAAGTTTTACCCCAAACAAAAATCTTTCCTCAGAAATAAATTCCAAAAGTTAAAGAAATGAAAATTCAAGGGTTGCCAACCACAAGATTGAGAAGAAGCACAAGATTTAACACAATGAAAGAAGTTTCCATAGAAGTTGCAAAGCATATTGATATTGAGTCAAAAGAGTAAGTTGAAGATATTGAGGACTCTCCAAGAGAATCACTGAGACTATCACCAAGGGCACCACCACCTCCCTTCATTTCACCTCCAAAAAATCCAGTACAAAGCCCAGGTATTGATCTTGTACAAAAAGAAATATATGATTACATAGAATCATTAGAAAGCAAGGAAGTAGCAGCCAAATGATCAATTCAGAGCCCGGAAGAAGAAATCAACCAGTTTAATGAACCATAAGAACCTCTAGATCTAATGTCTTAAAACAAGAAATCTTTGAGCTAGAGACATTAAACGAGTACCTCAAAAATGAAAATCAAACACTGAAGGCACAAAATGGAATTCAAATTGCCAAAAGTGATAACCTCATTCTTCACTTAAGTGTATGGTATAAAAAGAATAAGAAATTGAAGAAAGAAAACAATGCCATGAAAAAAAAATCATTAACCTGAAATACAAGATCCTTATGAGGAAACCAAGGATGGCAGTAACCACCAAGAAGAAGAAGAAAGTGAAACTTGGATGTGCTAGCAAAGGTATATAGAAAAATGACAATTTTGTGTTGTATAAGGACATACAAAACCTCGAGTGTGGGGGAATGTAGAGTCCAAGAACTGCTTTATATTGACATCCTTTTTTACCATATTTACCTCCTTTTTCATACCGATATCTTCCAAAGAAATGTAGTAAACATAAGGTTTTGACAAGGTAAACATTCATATGTCCTCTTTTTCATATTTTGTCAATATGCCTTATTGTGCTATTAAAGTTTACATGTAGCTACAAAATTGACCTGATTCTACAGCTAGTCCACAGATCTGCAACTACTTCCATTGTTGACAGGGTTTGAGTGTGCCAACTTAGCAAAGGAGTATATGGGTAGATAGGGAATGATCCTCTCATGTATTTCTTCCTGTTTACTCGAGCTAATTCACCAGGAGGTCCACACCATAACACGGTCAACCATGGAGGTCAACAGCAGGACAATGCACTGGAACGGAGTTTGAATTTCAAGAGATTTCATCGATTCACTTTTTCAATAGAAAATTAACAAATAAGCGATATAATTTAGTTTTGATAAGGATTGTAGTGAAGTCTTGTAAGCTTGAATTTCTCATATTGTTAATAAGAACTCTAGAAAGATACTAGCAGCTTTGTGTAATGTGTGTGCCAGCATATGTAATTTTGAGCATCTTGTAGAACTCTTTTTCATTTAATGCAAGGATCTTGTTTCATGCATTTTATGTGATCCGGATCTTGGGGGGAGGCCCCCAAAATCTAAAAGATTGAAATGGATATTTTGGGGGAGGCCCCCAAGATCTAAAAGGTTGAAATGGATCTTGTGGGGGAGGCCCCCAAGATCCGAAGAATTGCAATGCTAGAAATAAAATGATAAAACACACAATAAATAAAACCACAAAGAATTTTTTTATTAAAACAAAGAATAACTATAAAAGCCACATTGTGGCAGGCAATCTGTCCTTTTACAAAATGCAACTTGATACTTATAGTATTTTTCAATTACAATACCACGGGTCAATTCCATGGGTGAATGAATACCATGATGGATGTCACAATACCACGATTCAATTCCATGGGTGAAAGAATACCATGGATGGATGTCACAATACCATGGGAAAATACCATGGGTGGATGTCACTCAAAATACCATGGATAAATTCCATGGGTGGATGAATAACATGGGTTGATGAATACCATGGGTTTATGCCATTTTCTATTCGGATCATTCCTCCCTCCTTAAGAAGCAATGGTCTCCATTGCGTGAAGTTCCATCCTACGAAGCCTTTGTTGAATATGAAGAACCACTGAAGAGAATGGTTTTATGTGGTTAACCCATAACCATGATGAACGAAGATTCGAGGATAGAGAAACCCCGTAATGCTTGTGACCAACTGTGATACTGACAATGTGTAGCCTAGCAAATGGACTTTGATGAAGTGTGGGTTTGTGGATGGCCCATAACCATGATGAACGAAGATCCGAGGATAGAGATACACTGTAATGCCTATGACCAACTGTGATATTGATAGTGTGCAGCCTAGCAAATGGACTTGATGAAGTGTTGGTTTGTGGATGACCCATAACCATGATGAATGAAGATCCAAGGATAGAGATACCCTGTAATGCTTGTGACCAACTGTGATACTGACAATGTGCGTCCTCGCAAATGGACTTCGATGAAGTGTGGGTTTGTCGATGACCTATAACCATGATGAACGAAGATTCGAGGATAGAGATACCCTGTAATGCTTGTGATCAATTGTGATACTAACAGTGTGTGGCCTGGCAAATGGACTTCGATGAAAAGGATTTTGTGCGGTTGACCCATAATCGTGATGTTGGTTGTTGATGAAATAGCAGGTGCGTACATAGCCTGGGGTGGGAGGGAGCGTCTCTAAAGAACCCAAGTCGAATCCTGCAATGCTAAAACTGATGAATGTGAAGCAGGTGCCTACTAAAGTGGGGTGGGAGGGCATGTCTCCAAAGGGAACCCACTCTGAATGCTACTCCGGAACTAAAATGGAAAGAACTTGGTCAATATAACTCAGAATATTTATTATAACCTATTTTTCGAAATAGAAGGACCATTTTACATCTTCCCATGTGTTGGAAATCCTTATCTGGACACTCAAGAACCTCAGATTCATGCTGCAACTTTTCCGTCATCACAAAAGTTTTGAAAAAATATTTGATTTTAAATCAACAATATCTCCCACATCCAAACTCCAATTCGACCCATTTGGTTTTTGAAATTCAGAGATTTTTCGAGAGGAACTCAAATCTACAATCCATTTTTTGAAATTCTGCACCAAAATTGTAAAAAATGTTTTAGGAGATATTTCTTCCATGAATTATCATCATAAACATTTCTGGAACATAGATGATTTTAAATCAGCAATATCTCCCTCATTCGAACTTCGATTCGGCCGATTGTTTTTTTCGGTTTTGGTATTTTTTTACAAAGAATACACATCTGATATTTGTTTTTGTAAATTCTACACCAAAAATTTCAGATCTGATCTGCAAACGCACAGCCCAAAAGCATTACTGCAAAAAAAATGAAAAAAAGAAAAATTCTTCCCACTTGGCCTAAGAAAATGCTTTGTGGAGGACGTAGCATATGTCTGAATTTTATTGAATATTGCTACAAAATTTGAAACTAAAATATGCATCAAGCCCTCATTCCCATGGAATCATAACCTGCTCTCATACCACTGATCCAGATCTTGGGGGGAGGCCCCCAAGATCTAAAAGATTGAAATGAATCTTGTGGGGGAGGCCCCCAAGATCCAAAGAATTGCAATGCTAGAAAGAAAATGATAGAACACACAGTAAATAAAACCACAAAGAATTATTTTATTAAAGCGGAGAATAATTGTAAAAGCTACATTGTGGTAGACAATTTGTCTTTTTACAAAATGTGACTTGTTACTTATAGTATTTTTCAATTACAATACCATGGGTCAATTCCATGGGTGAATGAATACCATGGGTGGATGTCACAATACCATGGGAAAATACCATGTGTGAATGAATACCATGGGTGGATGTCACTTACAATACTATGGGTAAATTCCATAGGTGGGTGAATAATATGGATGGATGAATACCATGGGTTTATGCCATTTTCTATTCAGATCATTAAGTGTTATTCATTTAAGGTGATAGACTACCTCGTGGAGGGCCCCTGTACACAAATTAGGTCTTTGATTCACTGCAGTTAGATTTTATTTTGTCTCATAGATTTAATTCATGGATGCCCTGTTTTCATATTTTTAAGATGTAGTTCAATGAAGTTCACAAATAGATTCACTTGATTGATCTCTGTATCGTTAATTTTTTTTCTTAATATCTAGCATAAACTCAGTCATTTCATTTGCTTAATACCTAGCATAATTCAGTAATTTCTTTTCATTCATAGCTTAGTAATCTCCTTTTTGTTTTTCTTTTTCATTGAAATAAAGTTGCAGTAGATAAGAGTGGCAGTCTTTCTTAGCATCTGAATTCAAACACATTTCATTTTCCAAGTTGATATATTAGTATTTTCTTTATGTCATTTCATGCTTTCATAATTGGATTTGTTTAGCTGCAACATAAAAATCCAAAAACAATTGATAAGTTGAAAAGAAGATTAACATAACATATTTATTGAAAGGAGTTGAAATTATTATCCAATCATACTAAAAGCTCAATTCAATGAGAACTAATTCTAGAAATATCATTTAGAGTAATCAATTGATAATAACATCTTATAAATAACATCTTAGTATAGATAATAACATCATCTCAACATTGGTTCTAGAGTTTGATGTTAATTTAGATAACGATAACATAATCACCTTAACAACATAAACAACTTCTAGCACATACAATGCACTTGCACTTGATCAGTTTACCTGCCCTGGTTGATAATTTATGCTTACAATTTAAGAACTTTAAATTTACTAAACAAAGGCTTCAAGACTAAAGACTCAACCCACAGTTGTCGCAGGGCTCCAAAGCAATTGTCCAACCAAGGCTCCAGTACTAGTAACTCAACCCAATAAGGGCTTCAAAGTGTATGTCCAACCAAGGCTATGGGACTAGTAACTCAAACCAAGTCATTACAGGGCTCCATAGTGTTTGTCCAACCAAGGCTCCAAGAATTAGTAACTCAACCCAAGCTAAGGAAACATGAGAACCAACCAAAAATAAAAAATTAAATTAAACCCGCAATCACCATGGCTATCCAGCAAATGGAAAGGCTAGGTAATCCATTGTCAATCCAAGCAATACTCCATGCCAATGACAGATAACAACCAAGAAATCACATGTATGTTCTATGCATGCCAAAACTAGTGAAGGAAACATACATGCAGCTCGGTACCTGCAAGAAAATTTGATGTAGTTGCTGATCTCAATGCCATATTATGCATTCATTCTCTTCCTTTTCCTTCTTGCTCCAAAAATCCAATTATGCCACACCCTCCAAGACTGCTCAAAGAAAACTCTAAGTCTCCAAGAGTATGAGAGAGAGAGAGAGAATAGAAGAGAGCTCCAACAATGAACTGAAAAAAGTTTACCAACTAATCCTCTAAAGCCTTTTTATGAATGAGGCGTCTATTTTCTTCATTTTCCATTATTTTCCTTCATTTTCCTCCTCACCTGCAACCTATGACCTTTCACCTCCCTTTTCTCCTAATTTCCATTATTTTCATAAATAAATGAGCCAAAATTCCATTTTCCCTTTCCAAATCCTTAGCCATTGCCTTTGCCAATTTCCTTATCCATAAACAATCACAAGTGATTCCCCATCACTAGGATTTTTCCCAACATTCTGCTTGGAATAAGTGTCCCAAAATTCGTGGTTATAGTTTTTAACTTTTATTACATGGAATTTTCACCAGGGTTGTTACAGAACCCCCCCCTTGGGGGACCACCATCCTCGTTTTCAACAACACCTATAACCACAAAATTGTTGTAAGAAAAATATATACTATTGATGGAGCTTTAAAACTTAGCTCGATGTCGTATTTACAATGATCATCTTGTTGAAAGAGAACCAACATAACAACATAATAACATGACATCATAACAACATACCGCATAGTGGAGCTTTATAACATATCCCATGGCAGTATTTACATCCATATACATATGTACATAAACCAACATCATCAAAACATATACCAAAATCACACCAAAACACCAAGCCAAAACTGCTTTGCCTCAACCAACAAACAAAGAAGGATACATAGCCCACATCTGATCCATCATCTCCATGTAGATTCATTAGGCCCAAAGTGCTTCCATTTCACCTTAACTTGTGTTGCTCGATTCCGAAGCATGAGCACCCTTTTCTGTAATATACACTGAGGCTTCAGCTGGAATTCTCCATATGGTTCCACCTGCAATACAGACCATTCAATCACATGAACAACATCCTTAACATATTTCTTAAGTAATGACACATGGAAAACATCATGGAATTTCATTGTCGAAGGAAGTGCAAGTCGATAGGCTACTGGACCAATCCTCGCAATGATATTAAAGGGTTCATAAAACTGTGGTGCCATCTTGGCACATGATCCAATCTGCAAGGAGCTCTTCTTTAGTTTGATGTGCAAGTGTACATGTTCCCCAACCTAGAAATCCTTGAACAACATGTTCCTATCTGCATAACTCTTCTTCTTATCTTGTGTTGCCTTTAGATTCTTCTTGATCACCTGCATTCCTATTCTTCATATTCCAACATCTCTTGTCCAATCAACACCCTTCTAATCAGATCACTCCAACTGATAGGAGTGGTACAACTCTTCCCATATAATGCCTCAAAATGACTCTTCCTTAATGACTCCTGATAAATTTTTTTGTATGTGAACTCTACCAAAGGGAGATACTCTTACCACTTCTGTTGATGATTCATCACATACATCCTCAACATGTCCTCCAATATCATGTTTGTTTTTCCATCTATCTGCAAATGATAAGTTATGTTGAAGGCCAACTCTATGCCCAAACCTGCAAATAATGCCTTCCAAAACTTGGAAGTGAACTTCACATCCCTTTCTGATACAATCTTCTTTGAAACACCATGTAATCTGACCACATATCTAATGAATACCCATGCTACATTGCTAGCTAAGAATGTAGACTTAATTGGAATGAAGTGTTCAACCTTTGTCAATCTATCCACAATGACCATAATGGAATCATGTTATCTCACTATCTTTGGAAACCCTATGATGAAGTCCATGGAAATGACCTCCCATTTCCACTCTAGAATCATGATCAATTGTAGGAGTCCACCTGGATGCTTACATTCTACTTTTACTCGTTGACAATCAAAATATCTAGCCAGGAACTCTAATACATCTCTCTTTAGATTCTACTAATAATAAAATTTATTTAGTGCATTTACTATCTTATGATAACTAGGGTGACCTAAATAAGGTTTCGCATGAAACTCCCTCAAGATCACCTTCTTGAGCTCATTATTATCTGGTACATATATCATGTCTCAGAACCTGACCAACCCATCTACTGTAAGACAATAATCCATACCGTGTACACCTACACATGTACTTGTACCTATACTGCCACCTATACCTATACTTGTACCTACACTTATACATGTACCAGCATCCTACTGCAACCTGTGCACAATCTCCATATACCTGACATCATGCTCACCTACCTGTAAGATTTTTTCTCCTATAAATTTGTCCCATAGGAGCTCATAGCTGCCAAGTGATTTACATGTACATGTCTATTGAGAGCGTCTACCACCTTGTTCTCTTTACCTTTGATGTACCTAATCTTGAAATCAAACTCGTTGATCATGTCCAACCATCCGGCCTATCTAGCATTCATAATCGGTTGGTTAAACAAAAATACCTCAACCCAATGTGATCACTCATAAGTGCAAATCTCCTTCCAAGAAGATAGTGTCTCCACATCTTCAATGCATATATGATCGTTGCTAACTCTAAATCATGTGTCAGGTAGTTCTTCTCATGCTCATTTAGTTTTTGGGACTCATAGCATACCATTTGTCCCTCCTGCATAAGGACTCCACCAAGCTCTCTCTTGCATCTGTGCATACCAAAAACTCTTTTTCTAGATCTGCAATCTATAGCATTGGTGCATGTGTCAGCAACTACTTGAGTTGCTCAAATCTAGCCTCGCACTCCTCAGTATATTTGAACTTCATACCTTTCCTTTGCAATGGTGTGATAGGATAAGCAAACTGTGAGAAGTTCCTTATGAGCCTCCATGATGGTTCTTATCTTTTCTGGATCTACTACAATGCCCTCCTTGGAGACAACATGCCCCAAGTAGTGCACCTCATGGTGAGCGTCAGTATTGCAGCAAGAATGCTGCAACTCCTAGGCTACCAACTTTACTTTTATCAACCCATTAGTTCGTAACAAACTTGGAAGCGTCGGTGTTATATGTGCAAGTACTAGTTCTCACTGTAGGTTGTTACTTGGTCAGCCGGCACAAGATCACTAGGATATCAAGCCAACTTCTATAGATTTCAGAAGAAGTTCTATGTGTGATGAAAGGAAAGAAATATTACTCTACAGATGTTATTCTAACCGTAGAAAGGAGAAAGACTGGAATGTAAAGCAAAAACTAGTAAACCCTAATTAACAAGCTAATTCTACTTTTGCCAAAAACACTATGAAAACCATGAAAGAAATGCCATTACCTACTCAAGGAAGTAAACAACATATAACCATGCTATTTCTGGAAGTAAATAAGCAGAAAACATATTTTTAGATTTTTATGTGTTTTTATGTGAATTTAACATGCATCTAATTTATTATGTGTGAGTGTGGCAGTGAACATGTGGCATTAGAGGGCGGTTTTGGAGATTGGGAGGATGTAGGATGGTGTGTATGGATCCTAGGAGGTCTTAGGTGGCCTTATGGAGGCTTTTCTCACACTCATCCTTCAAAAGTAAGCCTACTGAAAAAACTACAGGAGGACACAAGAAAACTATAGGAGGAAAACAGTGAAACTACAGGACGCCTATAGGAGGAGGCCGAGAGAAATTTTCATTGTTATGAGGGTGTGAGAGTGGGTGTAAAAGGTGGACGAAGGTTGGTATGAGGTGTTAGGGCACCTGAGGTATACCATGAATCACTAGGAGAGATAAAGATGATTGGATTTTCTCAAGGAGAGAGGAAGAAGTTCTACGGAAAATGAAGGAAACAAAGGCAGAATTGAGGTGAGGTTTGGCAGACCTATAGGGCATGGATTAGATGGAGGGTGTGATTTCTGGTAAGATGGCCTACTACTAGAAGATATCTTGTGCATAGAAACTGAGAATCAACCAAGAAAATCAAGCAACCAATGAAATGAGTGCATCCTAGGAAAAACAGAGTTTTGCATTGAAATGGCCTAAACTATAATGTATAGAAGGAAATGTTGGGAAATGTTGTAAGAAAGGAAAGCATGCAAAAGGACTATTGAAAATCATGAAGTGAACATGATAAAGAAGATATAAAGCAAAGCAAAACTAGACTATCGACCTACTAGAGAGCTACAAATACTAGAAGTCCTAGGAATGAGGAAAATCTGTGTTTTTGGCGCAGCAAGAGAGTCTTTGCCTAAAATCATGGTCCCAGAGGGAGGAAGAGAGGTCGAGGAACTATTGCTCACATTTTGAATCTTCTCTAATCACTGCTTAACCTGCTACAGAAAGCACAAATGGAAGCAAGCTACTAAGTCATCAAAAGAAACATATTCTTAACCATAAGAGAAATGCATCTAACAACAAACTAATCTACAAACTGAAGTAAAGCATACAAATACAAGTAAAGAGAAGCTTGGATGCTTGGATTGGGCCCTAACCCAACAACTTCAACCCTTTGAGTTAACTCAGTGCTAACTCAAAAAGGATTCCATCTTCATTATCAAAAAAATAGCAAGATTACATAAAACTATCATAAAATAGTAAGCTCGAAATTTGAACAGAGTTTACACAAGTGAAAAAATTTCAACCTTAGTGAGGCCCTAGGCCTCTCTACTTATACATCTAAAGCTACCAACAACTTCCCTAAAATCAGGGAGGCTTGGCTCCCAAAACTCAAGATAACTATCAATCATCTTCCACTTGCTCGGTTGCCTTCTAGTGCATGATTTGGTTGTTTGTACTCCAAGCTGAATGAAGAGGAATTTGAAGTGAGGAGCAATAAATGAGGGGGAATCCCTCATATAATTCCTCTTCTATGTCTACTTCAAGTTATTGCTACAGTTTGACCACTAGATCCTTGACTTTGACCTCGAAATCCATCAATAATCTGCATTAAATACATGTTAGACCACATGACATAATAACTAACTCAACTCACCCTATAAGCATAGATATAATCATAAAATCATACAATAAGCTAAGAGAATGGTTGATTTGACTAGGTTAGAAGGTAAAATGAGCCCATACAAATACCCATTTATGAGGCTCATCATCACCCCCTAGTGACGGTGTTGCTCATGCTTTGAGCAGCCTAGTCAATCTCTTGGTCTTTCATGGCCTTGGTGGCCTCCCTAGCATTCCAATCTTCTGATGTGGTATGCTTATGTTCTCCATAAAATCTTGCCTTTCTGTCTATCCTTCCACTGCTCCTTCTCTTCTTCTTCTCTTCTGCCTTCCAGCATGCCTAATATGAGTGGAGGACTTAGGTTGAGGCCAATCCAATTGACCTTTAGCCTTTGCATGGAGTGCTTGTACATTGGCACTCTTTTCAATGCCTCCTTTAGCCTCATGGGGGAATGTTATTCTCTGATTTGCAAGTTGTGGGGTAGGGTGTTTCATCTTCTTATGCACACAGTCAATCCCAAGTAGCCTAAGTATATCTTCAAAGTGTGAAATGGCTTGTTCCTGATTGGCTAGATATTTAAAGGCAATCTGAGGGTCATTGGCAAGCAGGTTGTGTGTGCTAATGAGTGCCATAGGATCTGATGGCTCAGCTCTTATCATCAATGGTTCATTCTTATCTTTTATTAACAATCTTTTCATTTCTACTACCCTCAATTCTTCATGGTTCATCCATGATGCCATGGCCATTAATTGTAGATCCCCTAGCTTGGCATTGGGGTCCCACATATTCAGGTTTGTGAGGGCCATGTTGTGTAGGTAGAACTTTGTCATATTTTCTTTGTCCTCAGAGGTGCTTTGGTCACACAAATCCATGAACTTCTTGTAGTCTTGGAAAGGCATTATGCCTCTTTATGCTAAAGTTTTTATTTGGAATTGAAGCCATTGACACTTCAGATGGAGGCCATAAGATTTGGTTGGTGTTCTGCATTGTAATGCATCTATGGATAAGCTGTCCATGTATGGCAAATGAGTCTCTTTCTCATGCAACTGCCTCCTTAGTAATTCATTCTCATTCTCAAGGTGGCTTCTTGTAATGGCTTCTCTGTCTCTGAGAGCACTCAATTCCCTACTCATTTCCCTGAGTTTGTCTTCCATGTGGCCAATATCCTCAACTCCTTTGGACTTGGCTATCTGCATCCACCTATGCGTTCTCACTCTCTCTTTTTCCAATTCAAAAAAGAGTGGAATCACAAATTTCTATGGGTTTATCTTGCCTCCCTCAAGTAGTATATAATAGGATTCAATATTAGGCCAGGGGTTAGGTTCTTGTAGCTCTTGTGCTTCCTCTTTCACCTCTCGCTGTCCTCCTATCTTTTCCTCAAGTTTTTGTGTCTCCTGTAGGACTGTTTTAGTCTCCTGTAGGTCTGGTTTGGGGTCTTGTAGAATTTCATTTCCCTTTCATGTAGAAGATCTTGTAGTCCTCCTTTCATAGGTTATGGGTGTCTTGGAAGGAGATTCTTTCACCTTGGAAGATGGTGAATCTTCAATGTTAATGGGAGTCTTTGATGAGGGTTGAGGTTTTCCTGTTTTAATTCTGGTACTCTTCTTTGCCCTGAAATACATGGAGGTTTTTATTTTCCTCTTATGCTTCTACTTGACTAGTGTACTGAGGGTAGTGATTGTAGTTGTTTCTTCTCTTTCCAAAGTTTCAGGGGACTCTTCTCTTTGCACTACCCTCTCTGCCTCCTTTTCTCCCTCTTTTGTTTCTTTTTCCTCCTCCTTCCCTATCTCTTTTTCTACCTCTTGTTTTGTCTCTTCAACTCTCCCCTCCTTTATTTCTATTCTTTCCTCCTTCCTCTCTTGCTTTGCTATATCACCACTAGCTTCATCTTCTCCTCCTTGTTGTTCTCCCTCCTCACTGACAGCAAGACTGACATCATTTGTAAATGCCTTGATATCATCCTCAGCTATCATATTTCTAAAAAATTCCCATACAATAGGGATTGTAAGGGTATGGATGGCTTCTTCTACTAGGATCTCGATTAGGCCATGGTGAGCTAACTGTTGTGAATTTCCTTCTTATACCTTGGTGCTAGAGTCAATGAGGGACTGAAGGAGAAAGTAAGGGATACTGAGCTTTTGATGTGCTAGGGTATCCATGCCATATCTTAATTATTGGAGGATTCTGAAATGATATCCTAAACAATGTTGTGCCTCCCCTCACAAGAAATGTATTTGATCAGTTGGTAGCTAACCTCATCCTAGGGATATGGTACAATAGCCCTCCTAATTCCATATTTATCTTTAACAGGGGTTTCATTATGTTGGAAAAAATTCCTCTTGGCAGCCTGGCCAATTATTTTCTCATCTTTACTCCAAGGCATACCAAGAGGAAGAGTAGTGATCCTACTGATAAATTCAGGGGTTATTTCAATGGAGAGGCCTCTAATGGTTATAGTAGCATGATTTCTTTTGTGAGGGACCATAGAGAGAGCAAATTCATGGGCAATTTCATCATCAAACCCTCTAAACTTCTCATGGAAATTCATCCAGTTTGCCCTTGTAAATATTTCCACCACTTGAGGATGTGCATGGAGTCTAGTGGAGCTAGTGGGCTCTTTTCTCATAAACCCCCCTATCATACTACCTATACTTATTTTCAAAAACTAGATATGGAGGTGGAGACAAAGAATTTTGAGTGAAATAGAAAAACAGAGGGAACTGTGTTTTTTTTTCTTTTTCTTTTTTTTTAAATTTATGTATTTCTACCCTCTTAAAGACTCATTTTATCTTCAATTTGAGACCAACTCTTTCACATTTTGATATTCAACAGAGGTAATTCATGAACCCTACCTCTTTAGACTAAAATTCGCGCCAAAAATCATGTATTCTCTCTTCAAAATGACTCACTTCCCCTCCTGTAGAAGCCCATTGTTCCTCCTGTAGATTTCCTGTAGGTGCTCCTATAGAAAACCAGTAGGGCTCCTGTAGAAGATGCCGAGAGAAAAAATATGGAGGAAATTGATGGAGGATGGTATATACGAGGTTGTGGGGGCTTAAGAATACTGCTATGTGGCTGAGTTACAAGGAGAAACTGAAGAAAAGGTGGTGAGAATGCGCAGGGAGGAGTGTTCATTACCTTTTATGGTTGTTTTCGGTTATGAGTGCCGAGCTGGAAAGGTGTACGTTGCCCAGATTAGGACTGTTGGTCCCCATCTACTTGTTCATCATGACCCTCCTCGTAATCATCCCCTCATTACTACATTGGATTTAACTCTTCCTCCCACTACTTCTCTTTCGCATCTTTTGCTTGAGTTGACTGTGCGCACGTGTGGGTGATATCTCGGTTAAGTGGAGTCAACTAAATGAAGGTGGCCAAGTTAATTGGCCACCTTTCCCTCTTTCAATTTCAACCATCTTGTTGCCTTCATATGATTTCTAATTATACAAATGAAGATAGAGGAGTGACTTAGCTACTTACCTATAATCCAAGTGTATTTGTTTCCATCGACTATGAGGTTTTATGGCTTTCTCTGTTGCATGCCTTCATTTTCCTTCATACATGATGTCTCTGCTTGCTGATGTGTTTTTGTGTGTTTTTGCAAGTTCTTCTTTTGCTGGAGTTGAGATGCATGTGCCTTTTCAACCTTCATATGTGTTGTCCCTTGTTGCTGGTGCTGGACTTCTATGGGATCAGCTGCGACAGGAATTCCTACAGGAGCTCCTATAGTTGCTTCTCCCTTTTAAACTTCAGATATTTCTCTGTGCTTGGAGCTCGAGAATGATGCCAAAGGTGAAGATGAATGATGGAGGGATAGTAGGTAAGCTTCAAGTAAAGTTAATGGTGCCTCTTCCTCCTTTTATTTTTGTTTTTTCTCAAAACCGAAAAACTGTTTTTCTTGTGTTTTCTCTTGGAAAGGAAAAAAAAAAATAATGATTCTTGGAGTGTGATGCAGACTTGGAAATGATGGCAAGGAGGTTTGAAGATGGTAAGAGGGATTATAGGTTCCTCATTAAGCTTTTTTTGTCCCTAAAACTACTTCTTGTAGACACTTTTGGCTCTTTATAATTCCTATAGGAACCTCCTGTATAAAAAACAGAGCCTCCTGTAGAAAACACAATTTTGGAAGAAGAGGTACACTAGGGTGAAAGAGATGCCAAAAATGATGGAGGAAGGTGTGGAGAAGATGATATGGATGTTGGTATGAATGTCAGGGTCCCCTTGGCACCTTCTTTTTCTCCTTGTAGTCCTCCTGCAAACCTGCAATGCAATAAAAATTCATTTTTTCCTCCTTTTTTTTTTGAAAACAACTAGGGTGCCTCAGAGAGGTTTTCACCTTAATTGCCTACCCTGGGTGCCTCCAAGGGAGGTTTTCCGCTAGGGATATTATTCTTTTCCCCTTTTTTTTTTACATCACTAGGCCACCTCAAAAGAGGTTTTCAACCCAATTATGGGACTCAAGCACCTCATGGAGATTTCCACTTGAGTCCTTATTTTTTCTCCTTTTTCTTCAGTGAGTGGGTGAAGTGGAAGCTAAGACATTCTCCACTACCATTGCTATTTTATTCAGATCTTCAATAATAGTCGCTTGGACAGGGGTTTCTTGTATACTTTCAACCAATGTCCATTGATAATCATGGGGATGGCTTCATAATATTGGTTTTGATCAGAACTGAACCATTGTCATTGCGTTTCTCCATAGTGTGGGGTCCCAACCATCTTTTCCTCAGCTTGCCTTTGAAATCCTTGTATCTTGAATCATGGAGTAGTGCCCAATCTCCTTCTTGGAATTGCTTCTCCCTGATATTTCTGTCATGCCATATCTTCCTCTAAAGCTGAACTATCTCTATATGGAGAAGGGATTCTAATATGTATTCATCCAATCCATTGAGCTGAAGTAGTCTCTCCTTATGTGCATGACTGAGTCTAGGTCCAGCTGAGCTACCATCCTCGGGGTATTGAATTCAAACTCTATTGGCAGCAAAGCCTTCTTCCCATAGACCAATTCACAGGGTGTGAACCCGGTGGTGGTCTTCCATGTTATGTTGTGGCCCAAGTGGCCTCAACTAATCTGTCCACTCAGTGTTTTCTGCTACTACTCACTACCTTGGTTAGGATCCCTTCCAATTCTCTATATTGACCTCCACTTTCCCATTAGCTTGTGGATGGTAAGGGGTCGAAGTCCTATGCTTGATCTTATGATGTGTGAGCAGATCTTCAATCAGGTTGGAAGTGAACTAACTACCTTGGTCTATGACCAACTCTCTCAAATACCCAAACTTGTAGAATATGTTTTCCCTCAAAAACTCGGCTACTTTTTCCTCTGTTGTTTCTTTGATTGCTTTTTTCTCCGCCCACTTTGTCAAGTAGTTGGTGCACACAATGATGTATTGTTTTTGCTTTGAATGGGGGTTGATAGGCCCCACAAAATCCATGCCACACTTCTCAAATGGCTTAAAGGTTACTTGAGGTTGCATGGGCATTTCATCCTTTGGAGTAGGTTTCCCCATCCTCTAACACCGATCACACTAGCTCGTGTATCTCCTCACATCCTGATGAAAAGTGGGCCAATAGTAGCCTGCTTGCAATATCTTGAAGGCGGTTCTTTTTGCTGCAAAATTACCTCCACAAGGCCCATCATCACAGGTCAGGAGGATGTCAAAGATTTCCTCCTCCCTGACACATCTTCTCAAGGTTTGATCTCGGCCAAGTTTGAAGAGATTACCTCGAATCTAGGTGAAAGGGGTGCTTTTCCTTACTATCTTGCTCTTCTCTTTTGAGGATAGGTGTGGTGGGAACTGTGTTGAAACCTAGTTTGATATATTAGCAAACCATGGAGAGAGTATTGATATGGCAAATAGGTGTTCATCTAGCATTTGGTCATCCACCATTCCTTCTTCACCTGCAGGCAAATTTACTCTAGACAAAAAGTCAACAACAACATTCTCTTTACCAGGCTTATCAATAATGGTCAGATCAAACTGCTACAGTAAAAGCAACCATCTAATAATGCGAGAATTTACATCTGGTTTGCTCATTAAATATCTAATTGCAGCATGATCAGTGTACACAAAGGTTTGATAGCCTATGATATAATGTTTGAATTTGTTTAAGGAATGCACGACAGCTAGGAGTTCCTTCTCGGTCTCTATATGGTTTAACTCTGCCTTTGACGAGTTTTTGCTTATAAAGTACATGGCATAAGGTGACTTTTCATCAATTTGTCATAAGGCTACTCCTATTGCTTTGTTCAAGGCATTTGTGTAAATGTGAAAGGGTAGGGCCTGTTGTGCCCTACAACAACCCCCCATTTCATATCATTACTATTCCAAAACCGTAATATGAAATGGGTCCATTTTTTCTTTTGTTTTTAAATTGGTATCAATTTAAGTTCTATTCTAATAGGCCCAAGGAAATGAAAGAAAACATCACCAAAAGGCCTCTCCAATAAACCAATCAAAAACCTTAACATAAAATGATTTATCTTTTGTCATTGCGATAAAGCGATCGCAAGATCGCATATCGCAATGACAAAGGGAACACAACTTGAGGACATTTTGATTTCCGCCGATGAAAAATCGCTATCGAGTATCGGTGAAACAGAAAGTAACACAACTAAGAACACCTTGTTCCGATGAGATGCGATATCGGCAATCGGCAATAATGCCTAAACACAAATAAGCTCCCTCTCGCCCCGATGCGATGCGACATCGCTATCAGCGATCGGCGATTCGCCATGCACACATTCTTAACTGCCCCACTCGCTACTCCCGACGCGATGCGATATCGCTATCGGCGATCGGGGATTCCAAATCGAACCAAAACAATGACTTAGGATTTTCCCGACGCCCGAATGCGAAAAGGGCAAAAGCGCAGTTTTCAAAGTAAAATCATAAAGGCAGTTTAATACGATTTATTCGTAATTAAAGAAATATCTTTCGAAAAGCCGCTCATCCGTGTTCAACCGCCAAATCGCCAAGGGCATGCTTCAAATAAATCATTCGGCCATTAACCGAAGCAACTGGTATTAATGAGATTGACAAGCCTTAACGGCCATTTAATGAAAACAACAAGCTTGCGATCTATTCACAGATTTGATCCAAAGCCATCTTAAGTCGATCGATCACCATGAATTTATCAAGATATATATATACCTCAGTCTATTTGATTCATGTTATTACGCCTATATTTCTCTCTGTGCAGAATTCTTCCGCAGAGACAGATTTGAATGGAATGGGACAGAATTCCAAAAAGACTACAATGCCTTCCGCTTCGCCAGTCGCAGGGCAATCTGTTGTTGATCCACGCAGTAAAAAGAAAGGGCTTATATCAGATACTACGTGCCTAGGACTTACCAGAGCCACTTGGCAAGGAACATATAACTTGATTGAAGCCGAAGAGCTGAAGGTGACGGGAATACAAGTCTCATGCGACAGTACTAGCAAATCTGAGGCTAATCTAAAAGACTTGGCCAATTCCTTTCTTCACAGAATAGCAGCCCGGGAGCAAATTCTCCCATACACGGATGTGGTAAGGTGGGCAATTCAAGAGATCCCAATTACCGACAGAATGTTCAGCACTGCAGATGGGAGGATTTTTGGTTCTTTTCAAGCCGAAGATCTAAGGCAAATGTATCATTTGCCGGCAAAAGAGAAAAAGTATAACACGGCATTCCTGGAGAAGTTCCGAGCAGAAAATGAGACCGAGTCCGAATCAATTCGAGGCTGGAGACAAAATCCAGCAAAGCACAATCACAAATCCTCAGGTAAGTACTCAGTCGACTCTCTATGTTCTCCTTACTGCTATGCTGGGATTATGATGTGTAGACTATGGGGATTACATGACTCCGCCAATTTTACCATAGAAATGGTCCCCTTAATGGAGGCGGCATGTAGTGGCGAGATAATGGATTGGGCGGATATATTATCCGATAAGTTAGCCAAGGCCATTCTTAATTTCAGATTTAATTCTCGCGTCACAGAAAGGTTCATTCCGCCATTTTACTACAGTGCCTATGTGCTGGATGTTTTGTGTTTTAATTCTGAATTTCCTGTGCTCGGATGGAGGTGGACTTCGCAAGACCACACACCCATCCACATATATCATCAAAAGTTGTGGAAGACCAACTACAAACACCACCTGTATCAAATCTGCAACGGTTTCATGTTGCCAATTTATTACTCCATTTTTGATAAGCCTGCCCCGAAGATTTCTGAACAAGTAGGGGTGGATTTAACTGCTGTAGCAAGTTGGTTTGGAGAAGAGAAATTCAAATACATTAGATTTTTTGGCAGTCAGGCCAGGCCCCATGTGCTTCCACTATACATCCTTGATAACTTAATTGCCAGGGAAGTAGCTTGTCAAATCAATGCTGATGGGGTTACTCAGACCCTGAAAAAAGCAAAGAAGCATGTTTGGTCCTCCTTTCCCCTGCGAATTGGAATTTACACCCTGCATGATATCAAACATGTAGAGAAAGAAGCTGGGAAGATAAATTCGCTGACTCTAGCAACTCTGCCAAGCAGACAGTATGATCCAAGGAAAATCGCTTACAATGCGCTCGACCAGGCCAAATTGGCCAAGGTCGAGCACAAAGAAGACAAATTCGAGGATTTGTTTGCATCGGCCGAGTCGCTATATCAAGTTAAATCGCTTTCCAGAAATGAATACAATGATGAGGGGCTAGCCGAATTTAACAGAATTAGAGAACAGAGGTTGAAAACTCTGCCTCTAGACCTGTTAGCAACTACTCCAATGACGACAAAATCAAGCAAGCCTCAGCAGCAAAGTAATACGCAACCTCCTACTACATCAAAGCAGCATGAGGAAGTGCATAATCAGAGGCGGGAAGAAACCCAGGAAAATGTGCAGAGGCAGGATGAAACCCATGCGAAAACTCAAGAAGAGGGCAGCTCGAAAGTTAATGATGATACACAAGTTGATCCAAATTTGCTCCAGCAATGGCAGCAATTCAACTCAATCATCGGCAACCTAGAGTGCTTGAAAGATGATGAGGTTTCTAAAGAGGGCGACACACAGGAAGCAACATCAAAACAGGTTTCAGGCGAAACCAGCGACCCGCCCAAATCAAAAGAAACAGAAATAATTCCTAAGGATCCATCGGGCGAAATCATTTTGCAAATAGAAGAGATTCCCCCCTTGGATGTATTCTCAGCCCAAAGCATAAAGCTATTGTAAAGCAACAGAGGAAAAGGAGAAGGGTTGATCAACCTTCTCTATTCCCTGAATTAACAGTAACGGGCAATGTTGTGTTGAAAGAGGAATTTGATCCCTCCGATGACTTAACAAAGCTATCGCAATACGCTGGAGCATATTCGGTGGCGAACATTGATAAAGCATCGGAGGTGAGCAGTCTATTAAAAGTGAAAGATAAAGACATATTTTCGCTACAGGCTCAACTATCGGAAGCACAACAGAAGGCAGAGCAGGCAGAGCAGGAATTGCAAGTGCAGCAGCAAAACAATTACCAGCTGACTAAGCAATTACAAGAGGAGAAATAGAGGATTGACGAGAACGCAATCCAAAGGAAAAAAGAACTATTGGCAGCATTGGCACAGTTAAGAATATCAACTGAGGGAATGATGAAATCTAAAGATGAGCAAATTGCTCAATTATCAACTCAAATTGAGCAAATGAAAAGACTCCCTCAGGTAGACGAGTTTAAAGCAGAGGCGCTTCAATTAAATAAAGCATTGATAAATCAGGTTAAGCTCCTATGTCAACAAATTATCCAGGCAGAACCATTGTGTGAGTTAGTAGCATCCATAAGTGAAAAGGTAGAAAAGGCAAGGACAAATTTGGATCAGGCCGAAGAAACACTGACAAATTTTCTGGAATGGCAAGATTCCGATCAGGGCCAGGCGACTAACCTACCAAGAATTCTTGAATCGCACAAGGAAATATTATTCACAGAATGGAAATCACAATTAATGAAGGCAGAAAGAGCGATTTTTAGATGCAAAGCAACCACTGGTAATTTGGTTGAATTAGTAAATAATACGCTTTATTTGTCTAACATGATTTCCCAATGTACTCCAGGCCAATTAACAACAACAAAGATGTTGGAGCATTCATGCTACCCAGAGCTGGAGAAAAATGGAAGATTAATCGCAGGGATCAACAATTTAACATGGGATGCCTATTGGTTCTTCTTAGTGAAGCCGTACAGCGAAAGAGCCGCCTTAAAATGCCTCACAGATGCTATCGGGTATATCATACCCGATATTTAGGATGCCACCTTTGCTGCCCAACTCAGTTTGCGCCTCAACAGACCGCGAGAAGTGGAGCCAATGCTTGCAATAAGCCAGCTCAGGTTTAAAGGCAAGCAGCCCGAGTCATGATTCACATCGCCGACTGCTAGATCGCCCCAAGGAGATAGATAGCATTTACTGATGCCAATTTAGTAGGATTTTGTTTCATATATTTTTTCTAGCTTAGTAGTATTTATAAACCCTTTCATGCATTTAGAAAGGGTCGTAAAGTTTTGTATATGACTTAAACCCTGAAGTTGCACTATTGTACTTCAGGGATATTCTTTTATGAAACTGGACCAATTATTTTGAGTTTAATGAGGAAGGTTTTTATACAAATGTGCACTACTGTCTTTGTTTAAAAGCATTTCTGTGTTTAAGGAAGGATTTTGAATAGCGATTGATATCTGGGATTGATTAGCAGGTCACATGGTACTATTATCTGCGTCTGTACTCATTCCTGTTATATGAATTGTTATTTAATCGCTCTTGCTATTATCGTTTATATATATATATGTGTTTTCACAACATCCTTTATGCATCCCACCATTGGCTGTTTATAGCATGCTTCTCTTTCAATCGTATATATGTATCGATGATATAAATAGTGAATGCAATAATTTGTGTTAATCGCTTCGTTTTGACTATTCATACGAAGTAATCTTTAAATGATTGAATATCTCTGTTTATTTTATAGAGTCATCTATATGCTTGTTAGATAGATAAGGATTATTAAACACTGCATTCAGAATGAATAAGTTGTTCCCGGGATTAGTATTAGTTTTCCTATTTTTGTCAATAGAATAAGCTAGTCGCCTATCATTAAAGCAAACTATTCATCACCCATCCATCCCTTTTATTCATTATCGGGAAACTGGTCCCGTTATCTCCAGTCGGAGCCACCATCTCAAACGGAAAAGGAGTTGTACTAAGGTCCGGACCGGGTGGTTATCCCCCAATGTTGTTGCAGCGATTTTGGAGGCATCAACATTTCTAGCGCTAGAAGGAGGGCCATCCGCTATGAATGGCGAGTAAGCCAACACCTACAAACCATTCAAAGAGTAATTCACCCTCCGCCTCTCCTCGGACATCTCGTTTGCATTCTGAATCACCAGTAACCAGACAAGACGAGGAAGAATCAACCACTACTGCTCAATTACATCATACTTCAGAACACTTACATCATTTTTGTCAGCTCCCCGTTAATGGCAGTGTAGAAGGTCAACGCTCTCCGTGTGTTTTGTGGCATGTGCTTAACAATTTTATAGTGGAAATTGTACATCAAATTGTACAATATTAATTAATAGTGAAGTATATCTGCCATCATTACATAATAAGAGGTCAAAGAATTAAACCAATAATATTTTAGATAAATGAATTTAAATATGGTTTAAAAATAATAAATTTTAATTTATAATGTCAAACTTTGAAAAAGTTTCATAAATTTTTAGAAAATTTAGATTTAATATTAACATCAATTTTTCCTAATATTATAAATTATTACCCTGTTGTTGCTGCACAGAATAATAAGAGGAACTCAACCTTCCTAAAATAAGATATACAAAATGACATGGCTAATGTTTATTAGTCATATTTGTTAGGTTCTTTAATGATTAACAAATTAGATTAGTGGCTTGTAAAGTTATTGAATTAGAGGTTGTTTAGATTTTTATATTAATAAATAAAATGTTTAATAAAATGATATCAAGGAGATGAGATATTATTGATCAATGTTAATATCATTTTTAAATAAGGTTTTATTTTGTGAACTATGTTGAGTTAATTTGTGCTCATATGTCTGTATGTTTATGTTTATTGTGAAAACTTAATCTTTATGGTCATGGAGAAGGTGAGACATTGTTATATAGTCAATGAAATATATGAGTATTACTTTTCAATAATTCAAGTATAATTTTATGGAGTTTATGGGGTAATAAACTATTATCTTTTATAAATTATAATTTTTTTGTTTAATTTCACGGTGACAATCAACTAATTATATGCTAAGGGGCATTTATGTATATGTATAAATGAGGTTGCATAGAAGGAACTAAGTAATTTTTGTTCTTTGGTTACTCCAAAAAGTGTTTTCACTGTCCCTAGGGTGCTTTATGTGATATGGAGTGTATGGTGTATCACTAACTTTTGATTGTGATGTTATGAATAAACATTATGAACTTGAGTTGCTCATTGATTGTTATACCCTGTATGGATGTTTGTATGCCATTGTTCCCTAGAGCATTGAAAATTGATGGATCTTACTAGCAATCTTCATAATGTATGCTTGGAGGACACCTTGCTTTGGATAAGAAGCATCAAACATTTTGGAGAATGAGCATCAAATATTTTGGAGGGGGAATTAATTTCTAAATGGGATGAGAAGACTTGGTTGCTTGCATGAAGGCTTATACTTGACTTGATGATGCTAAGGTTAAGGGAGTGATCATGTAAGTGGAGTGGACCCAAAAGAAGCACATAACTTAGGAAAAGAGTTGAAGCTTTACAGGTTTGTGAAGGAGCAACATTGGGCACATCTAGTGGAGCACTCATGCCTTGGAGCCTTGCTTGTGGATATATTCACCTTCTAGTTTGACATGCATCAATTGTAGAATGAATGTGTCACTTATGATCCTATTTATGTAGAGTTAGTTTACTTGTAGAGGTTTAGGCCCACTTTATATTATTGGCCTCCCTTGCATGTCATACAAATATAGGATGGCAAGAGTCTTTTGACACATTCAATCATTCATGATGTTGTGTTAGATATGCGACCAATGTAGCACACCGACCTATGTGTCTCTTTGTACACTTCACTATATTATGATTCTTTATTTTGGGGCATTAAGCGTATTTGAGAAGCTTAATGATTTTTTAGGGTTAGGGTTTCATGCAAAAGAGGAAAATATGCTAGAGTTTGTGATAAATACCAAATGATGATGCATTTTTTTGTAGCCCCCATGGTAGGAGAAGACTAGGGTTGTCAAAACCCTGGTGTTATTTGTCATGCTTGATTGACGGGAAGATGAAGAGATTTTTTGGACACTTGTGGAAGGCAAATGTTGAAACCAACAAGGAGTTTCCAATGTTTATGCTAGCTTCTTGTGGTTAGGGTTTTGATGGTTTTCCCTAACCAAGGGAAATTGGAGAGCTAGATGGTATACCAACTTTGTGATAAAGTTGTGGTATGTACACAGGTTGTGTGTGTGTGCATATATATATATATAGTCCAACTTTCCAAAATTGTGTAATTGTAGATTTGAATTTTCAACTTACACTGTCTTCTTGAATAGGTAATTTTTAATACCAAATGTTCATGCTAATTTGACATAACATAAGGTTGAAATTGTTAACCAATTTAACATTAGCTGGAAGATAAGGTAATATACTTTCTTCTATAAAGTATGTTGTATTAAAGAGATCTTTAGATTTAATATTTGTTTGAAAAAGTGTGCCCTAAAAGATGAAACTTGTTACCATTTGTTCAATTTCATTACTCTTGAGCCACCTGTTATATTGGGTTGACGTGAAGTGAAACACTGTCCATTATTGCATTTGTTATAATATTTGAAATCAACCCTAAGGTAATGAAAGTTCATGGGGAGGACATACAAGAATCCTCCATGTAAGGTGAGGTGAATTTTATGACTTTGTGTTAAAAAGCATTTCAAGAAATTTCAACAAAAAAGTGAGGGTGTAAGGAATGAGGCAAGAGTACAGGGCAAATGAAGACACAGCTAAATACAATCTAACATATAGAGGGATCCATGATGCGAATTCATAAATTCCAAGATCATCTAATGTTTTATATGTGACTAGTGTAAGAGATCAGAAAACAAGTAAGAATATCTCAAATGATGGAGTCATTAACTATGAGGGTCTTGATCAATAAAGAATAGTGCAACTAAACAAAAAGTGGTTATGCAATATGAAACAATTCAAACAATGTATTCATTCACTACAAAGGCCTTAATCAAGACAAACTAGTGAAAATAAAGAAAAACTAATTGAAATGTGAGAGTAAGTAGAATGAGAATGAGAGACATAATATCAATAGGTCATGCAATAAAGATATTTGGCAATGACAAAATTGCATAGTTTATGCTAGCAAATGAAAATTTCATGACACAAGTTAAATAAGACACTCTTATTTGTGTCTAACTAGGGAACTTGGTCCACAACCTTATGTGTGTTCAATTTTCCCATCCCCTACCATGATTTGCTTTAATTATCCTACCCTTGGTCTCTAATTCCTCCTATTAGGAAGTTACCCTTGTAAGGTCCAGGGAGAAGTGCCCTAGAACTTGAACAATAACTAGCACAAACAACACCATAGATGCCAAGTGCTTAATCATGCATGCACACTAAGTGACACACACTCACACACAAACAAACACAAACATAATAACTTGTGTTTACACAAGGAATGCATTTCATTGTTGCTAGGATGATCATGGAATCCCAACTAGTTTCGTTTACCAATACATGTGTGCTAAGAACATCAAATAATGCACTAATAATAATAAAAATAACTGGGTCATTGATGTATACAAAATGAAATACCTTTAATATAGTAAATCTTGATCTTGTAATTGAAATGCATTCTAACATGTATAACGTAAATATATTATACAACAAGTTAACTAAGAGTTGTTCTCTTTCTGTCTAGAATGTTGTTTTACATAGTATTGTACATGAAATGCACTTAATAATACAAACTTTTTTATGATCTATTTTTCTCTATTTGCAACTTATAAGCAATTCAAAAAATGATATATGAAACATGTATATCATTTGTGTATTGGGTTTAGTTCTAGCCATTAAGAGGAGGAATGCCATCCTCTCCACTTAAATTCAAATCCTAAATGTGACACATTTACTCTCCATAAGTCTATAATTAAAGCTTTTCATGAACCAATCATAGTTGGGGCTATCTAAGATACCCACAATATTAATTTCACTTACAAGCTTGAGGATGGGATAAATTGTATTCCAAGGGAAAAACCAATATACATAACTTTTGATATATCTCTATGGTAATCATATTGTGTATTAAGTTTGGGATATGATAGCCTATATATCATCTGATATAATATGCAATATGATGTGTTAGCAATTTTCTATCTACAATGTTTTATAAAATAAAAATATAATAATGCTTATTTAAAATTCTAATAATAATAATGAAGAATGATTTAAAAAGATAAATATTTAACATATAATTTGTGTAATAACTAAATTAATTAAAATAAAATGACTATCTATAAATTAAAGTAGTTTAATTGATATAATTTTAATTTATTGAATTAAAAAAAAAAATTAAACATTAATAAATAAAATAAAATAATCAGGGGAGGTTAGAGCGGGAGGGGTTTTCCTCTGCTCTGATGGAAAAGTTAAGAAAAAGTTCACCTGGGGCCTAGGAGTAGCCACAAATAATTAGGCGGAAGAATTTGGCTTATGGCAAGGGTTGAGACTGGCATTAGTCAAAGGAATTTCTCATCTACCAGTTTTTGGAGACTCCCTTGTTACCATTCATAAATGTATTAATTGGTCTAAAAACAAGGATCGTGATCTAAGTCCAACCATGCAAAAAATATTCTCATTGATGGATAAGTTTAAATTCATAGATTTGTTTCATATAAAGAAGGAGAATAATAACCCTGCGAATGAACAAGCACACTGGGTCGTCATCCGAGAACATGGCGATCTTAGGGTAGACGAGGGCTACCCAACCAAATGTCCATCCCATGAAACGTATAATTGGAGCTCCTCGAAATGTAGGAACAACTTGGAGAAGGGTGATTTATCTGACAGGAAGATTAATATCATAATTTATTCTCTGACACAACTGTTGGAGGGGGCAAATCCTATTTCCAACTCTACTGCAATATAAATGCTTCTGACATGCAAGGGGAATAGGGGTTGCCTTGCTGCTAACATGCCAAAGTCAACTTTGAGAGAAATATAAATGCAAGGCAACCCCTATTCCCCTTGCATGTCAGACTGCATTTATATTGCAGTAGAGTTGGAAATAGGAATCGCCGTTGGAGGGAGGGTCAAAGGCAAGTTGGATATCTCATTCTCCAATTGGGTAATTATGGTGAAGCATGACAGGATCATGGACAGTTAAGAGTCCATCAGTCGATATTTAATGCGTAGAGGTAGCGAAGGAATTGTGCTTACTAAGTTCGAGGAGGATTGCCTCCAATTGATCGTGTGGGAATTTTTCTTGGAGCAAGAAGCAATGGAAAGGAATTTAATTACAAGGAGGGCATTAAAGAAGAGCATTGAATCTGAAGTGACCTTTAGCGCAGCCAACTTGGATTTAATCTTGGCTATAAGGAGATGGTTAGGTAGGGCATTCACGTTGTGGGTCACAACACACCCTTTCCATCATAAGGATATGACTTCTCCGTTTAGAAATTAGGCTGGAGACTCTCCTGAGAATCCATCTGGAGAATTTAGGCACGAAGTGGAGGAAATGATCTCGTGGATAGGAGGGAAAATCATATTTGAAGCCAGGTCTCACTTTACTCTTGTGATGGTTCAGCTGGGAGGCTTGAGGAAGGATGTGGAGATTGTCCTGAAGGAGTCGTTTGGCTTAGGGGAGGGAGGCAACAATGAACAATTCAAGGGTCCAGGGATTCCTTCTCCGGAGCCCATTACTTAATTGGAAATTCAACAAATGGTTGTGCATCTCGAACTTGAGGATGCAGGTCAATTAAGGGAAGTCGAGGTGGCATAGATGGAAGAAATTGGACAACATGTGTCAGAGGATGTTGATTAGTTAGTATATATATGTAGTTTTTTGATGTTATGCATGTAAATTTTAGTGGAGTTTTTTGGCAAGTGTATAAGGATAATGTTGTACCATAATCCAATTTATTTAATGGAAATATAATTGTTACTAAAAAAATCTAAAAAGAAAGGAAAAAGAAAAAAAAAAGAAGAAAAGTGTATAAATAAATTTTGAATTAGAAAAATGTAAATATATTAAAAGTTAAATTTAAGAATTTAAGTAGGAGAAACATGTGATTAACTAAAAATATAAATTAAGCTAACTAAAAAGTTATTAAAAATATTTTTTTTTTTTTAAATTTTGAATTAAAAATAATAAAGAATATATTATAATAAATTAACTTTATATAATAAAGTATGATTTGAAAAGATAAAAAATAATTTTAATTTATTAAATTATAAATATAAAAATATTAATATTATTAATAAGATTTTTTAAGTGTGATAATTTTGTTAAAATGGTAGTTTTAAAATTCAGTGATTTTTTTCAAAAGATCTAAAATTGTATGTGTTTGAATCATTTTTTTAATCGTAGAAATGGATTCAACACGCTCAAGATTCCATCCTGCATCCAAAATTCTGAAATTTGACAATTGTAATTTTGATTTCCAAAAATTTCCACCAAATATAATCAATATAGTGGAAGGAAAAACCATTATTTTTTGGAGCAAAACAATATTGTTTATATTGAATTATATTTTGGAAAATACTCCTAGTATATTTATATGAATGAACTATGATGTCGACAAAAGTAATATGTGTAGTCTAACGAGGCTTCAAATTTGCCCGAAAAATAATGGAAATTCCGACAAGATTTTGATAAAATCTAACAAAATTTTTTGGAAACTCAAGTTATCGCTATCAACTTTTAAGATTTTGGGTGCTCCAAAGGTTTTTGATGGTGCTGAATCCATTTCCACCATCAGAAACATGACTAAGCATTCAAAGTATCAAATTAAAAAAAGAAAGAAAGAAAGAAGGAAGAAGAAAAAGAAAGAAAAAGAAGAAAAAAGAAAAGAAAAAAAGTCAAATTCTGACAATTTTTTATCATCCACACAAATTTACCACTTTAATAAACAACACCAAAATAATATCCCATGATTAAAAAAGTCTTCGACAATAATAATGAACAATTCCCTACCTCTACTGCTAAAAGTAAAGATAGAGAATACAAACGCTTTAGGAGGAAAGATAGAAAATACAAACGCTTTATGAGGAAAGATTAAAGGCTTTTGACTTGACATTACTGTTCCCTTGGGCTAATTTTAGAAAATTCAGGTTACAACTGTCAAGTTTCAAAATTTTGAATGCCCCACAAATTTTTGATGGTATTAATCAATTTCGGCCATTAAAAAAATGATTAAACACTCAAATTTTCAATTAAAAAAAAAATTAAAACAACATTAAATTTGAACTATTTTTATATGCAGTAGTCTATAACGCGACTTTTTGAAAGCCTTTCCGGTGGATTTTTCCGGTCAAAATCCGGCAGCAATTCATTGGAATCCCAAGTTTGATAGCTAGTTTCTGCATAATCAATGGCTCCCAGGGGTTTTTCAGGGTGCTGAATCCAAATATGCAGTTAAAAAACCATTTTAACTGCTAAAAATCAAGATTTAACACCATTTCTTCCGCCGGATTCCGTCACCGGAATCTCCAAAAAGTCGCATTATAGACAACTCCTTTTTATATTCCCAACCAATAACAAATTTACCACTTCAGTAAACAACAACGCCAAAATAATATCCAATGATAAAAAGGGTCTACCACTATAGGATGAAAGATTAGCAGTTGTCTATAACGCGACTTTTTGAAAGCCTTTTCGGCGAATTTTTCTGGTCAAAATCCGGCAGCAATTCAGTGGAATCCCAAGTTTGATAGCTAGTTTCTGCACAATCAAAGGCTCCCAGGGGTTTTTCAGGGCGCTGAATCTAAATATGCAGTTAAAAAACCATTTTAACTACTAAAAATCAAGATTTAACCTCATTTCTTCCACCCGATTCTGTCACCGGAATCTCCAAAAAATCACATTATAGACAACTCCGAAAGATTAAAATTTGTAAAGACTTTTGACTTGACCTCACCGTTGACGTCACCCAAAGACAACGAGTTGTTTGTGGGCCGCACTCATATTTTCTCAATTCCGCGTATTGGAGTCCCTTCCGTTCCTCCGACCAACTCTTCATTACACCCTTACCGTGTGACGTGGGATTGCACGGACACGGATTTATTTATCCTCACATTAATGTCGATATTCGATATCGTTCCGACGGGGAGGACATGATTCGACGTCACCCAAAGACAACGAGTTGTATGTGGGCCGCCAGGCTGCACTCAGATTTTCCTTGCATTCTTGACTTTCTCAATTCCGCGTTGCAATCACAATTGGATTCCCTTCCGTCCCTCCGACCAACTCTTCATTACACCCTTACCATGTGACGTGGGATTGCACGGACACGTATTCTTTAAACACGTATTTTCATTCCAGGCCGCACTGCAGCATTTTAAATGCAGAGGAAAATTTTAAATAATCATCTTTAAATGCTTAATTGCCGTCGCTTTACAACATTCAATTCAACATGGATGTTTTTACATACATAAAAGAGTGATGATTTTTGTAAATGAGCTATTCTCTACCAAAAAAAACTATTCAACCTAATATTTCAGTTTTTTTTTTTTTTTTTTTTTTTTTCATGTTATTAAATAAAATATGTACTTTTATTTTGGTTCTCACTGAAATTCATCTTTTTAACATCATAAGATCAATCTCGGATTCATGGATTTACTTTGCTGAACCATTATGTTTTGGCAGGCGGGTTAGGACTTACCACATGCTATTCAGGCAGAGCGCAACGATTCACTTGAAGCAACTCGCACAACTCGCACATTACTTAGCAGGGGAGCCCGTGTCGCTTCCGCAAGAAGCATTGCAGGTCATGGATGTGGTACTTCGTCCCTCAGCAATATCTTATGCGTATGAATTTGTACTGAAACTACTGTTCGATCCGGGTCTCGTTCTTCACGACCTGAAACCACTGGTTATGCATATCACTCTGGCTTCTAGGTATGCTTATACAACATCTGTTATGTCTGCCTTCAGCGACATTTGTTCTGTAGACACCACAGCGGCATGCAGAGCATCTGTTCTGTCGACACCACAGCAACATGCAAAGTGACACATTGCAACAGTGGCAATTTCAGTAATCCTTACTTCTGTAAAGAGCCGGCCCAACGGTTCAGCGTCGTGATAGCTCAAATACAATAAGAGCTAGCATTTTATATTGCCATATTAATGTTAGCATTAATCAATAGCTCCGAAAAATGAATGAGAAAGACCTAGACAAATCCAAGATAACATATGGTTTCAGCGCCTCTGCCTCGGGAAGAGGCCAAATAAGACCATAAACCACTATGATGAGGCCAAATAAGACCATAAACCACTATGATCTAAAAAACTTTGTTTATACTCTACTAACAAGCACGTTCAAGCAGGTGAACTAATATTAAGTACATGCTTTTCTATTACTATAGTCCCTGGCCATTGCGAGATGGCAGGGACTAATAACGCAAATACAAGTATATAAACCATTTTCATTAATAATGACACAAATCTTTTCACTAACAATGATGCCAGTACTAAAAACTTATTCCCACTATTTTCATTAATAATGATGCTAAGTACTAAGTAAAATAATTATAAATATGTTTAAAAACCTAAACATGTTCCAACAACTCTTGCTCATAAGCACTAGTGAAAGCATAAACATGTTCAACCAATTTTATTAATATTGAGAAATATAAAAGCATAAATGCAAGTATATTAACCACTTTCATTAATACTCACACAAGTATAGGTAATTTTGCAAAACTTAAACGTTAATAAAATAAATAGTATAATTATGCGTTGCATCTACCTAAAAGTTTGTTCTCATTATTAATTATTAAAACTTATCATTCGAATTTTTTTATGTATATTTTACTTAAAATGTGAGGAAAATTTTCTTAAAAATTATTAAAATGCTAAATTTAAATATTAACTTATTTCTAAATATTAAATATATAATTAATGAATTAAAAAAGTAACAGTTTGAAAATTTAAAAAACACAATTAAACCATTTCGACCTTTTTTTCCATCGACATTTAAATATTTCCAAAGTCTTTCAAAAAAATAACCGGGCACATTGGTACAGTGAAAACAATGTCCAATTTTTTAGTAAATATGTGACCAAATATAAAAACATAAATACAAATATATCAAACAAATTTATTAATACTCACAAATATAAATATAAATAATTAAAAAAACTCAAACATTAACAAAATAAATAATACAATTACACTTTCATCTACCTAACAGGGTGCTCTAGGCTCAGCATTAAACCTACATTTTGAATTTTTCCAAATTTTTAATCTTATTTACTTAAAATTTTGAGATTTGTTTTAAATTATTAAATTTAAAAATATCAATTATTAAAAT
>APFE031332703.1:0-14273 GCA_000404065.3 Pinus taeda
CTATAAATTATATATGTAAATTTTTTGGTTAATACTTTGGATTCCCAAAAATATAGCGGCAATGATATATTATCTTTTTCAATATCCTGAAATGATTTTTTTCCCCGAAAAAATGAAAACATTTCTTTGCTCTTGGGCTTGGTCAAGAAAAGGAAAGAAACGTGTGTGAACATTCTTTTTCTTTGTTTTTTAAACCTAGTGAAGAAAAGAAGATTTTCAAACTGTGGAAAAACCAAGAACTATTTGATGTGGTTATTTGATCGGTGTTTGTGTAGAAAAGACGGAGAATTATTTAATTAGGGTTTTTCGCTATTGGAATTGTGGCGTTGTATCAAAGTCACCTTGACCAAGAGCATAGGGATGATGCTTTCAAAATGTACTTGTATTATAAAAGATTATATTTCTTCGACTTAAAATAATAAGTAAACATTAAATGTAATAATATATATTATGAAAAAAAGTTACAGTTTTCATTCGGTGTTGTAAGTCCTCTGTAATTTCTTAAAGATATAATAAAGTGTTTTCAATTTTCAAGGTAGTCAACCAGAGTTCTCGTGTCAATATTTGTTATGAAAATCATTTTTTACATTTTTAAGTTTTTATTGGGTATTGTAAATTCTCAACAATGATAAAATAATTTGTTTTAAATTTTAAATTTCTTAACAAATATAAAAATGTTTTTCCAATTTTCAAATATGGTATTTTTGGTTAACTAAAGTTATTATGTTAATATTTATTAAAGTTATTAGGTTAATATTTATTATAGAAAACTATATATTATATTCTTAAATTTTTAGTTTTTCAGGTTTTATTGGGTATTGTAAGTCCTCTTCAATTTCTTTAAGATAAATGGAAGTCTTTTTAATTTTCAAATGTTGGAGTTTGTAGTCAATTAGAGTTATCGTGTTGATATTTATTATGTATAATTATATCTAATATTTTAAATTTTTATTTGAGTATTGTAAATCCTTCACAATTTCCTAAAGTATAATGAAGTTTTTTTAATTTTCACATATTGGATTATGTCGTTAACTAGAGTGATTGTGTTATGTTAATATTTGTTATGGATATTGTTTATTGAGGAGACAATTTTATTTTGATGGTTATTCTAATTATTTTTTTAAACCAATTGTGAAATGCTCGAATCAATTTTTATGATGAAAATCAATTCAACACCATCAAAAACCTACAAGCACCTAAAATTCTAAAACTTTATAACTATACCTCATATTTAAAACAAAATTAGTGCCATTTTGTCAAAAATGTGCTAGAATTTCCATTGTTTTCTTGGGAAAAAAAAGGTCAGCCTCTTTAGTCTAGGTGATTATGGAAAATTGTATCTAGTATCTTTAAGTTTTTATTGTCTATTGTAAATTCTCCAAAATTTCCTCATGATATAATGAAGTGTTTTTCAATTTTCATATATTACTGTCCATATATCTTCAAAACTTGTTAAGATTATTATTTTTTAATTATTGTTATTATTTTTAAATTAGTCACATAAAAAAAAAAATTGAAATTAGTCATTTTTAGTATAGTTTATATCTTAAAAGAATTTGTATGATTATTTTTCGTATTATTATAAAATGTCATGAATTTTCGTATTATTATGTCATATTATTATCCCTTTTTTAAATTCTAAATCTCATGGGTGGAGATCTCATATGGCTAGGGCTAAGGAAAAAGCTAAAGAAGAGCTAGCCACTAGTAAGAAGCTTTCTGTTACTAGGGCACTTTGAGTTTTTTCCACCAAGAGCTTTGTTTCCTCATAAAATTCCTCTTTTTTAATTTTTGAGGGTTGGAAATCCCCTCAAGAATACTTTCCATAAGAAATTTGATTTAGGTCAAGTGTCTGAATACCATTCTTATCTAGGAAACCCTAGGCTCTAGAGAGCTTGTCTCAAAATTATTGGAATATTTTCTTAGTGGTTGGAGTTTTGTCACCCTCAATGCTCAAGATAGGTTTGGAGGCCTCACAATTGGGTGGTGTCTTGTAAGATTCAGTTGCTAAATTCCTGGAGAATCAAGTCTAGTCTTGGTATAGAAATATTATCTTCAGAGCTTGGGGCTTCTTTCTTTGATATCAGTTGGTGGAGGTTGAGAATCTAGTGCTTAGCAGGTCTTTAAATTTTTCTTTGGGGGAGGCTGAATCATGGGAGCCTTAGTCTAGGGATCATAACCTTATGGACTTCTTCCTTAATAAATTTATTGGGAAAATGTTGCTAAATGTTGAGCCTGTTAGGCTCAAACCATCCTAGAGAGATCATATTTGTGGGGATGCTCGTATTGCAAAATGTATTGATCGATTTTTGGTGGATAATTTCTCCAATATTTGGTAGTGGGTCAATTGAGGTGGGGAATCTAATCATTATCTTATTCTTCTAGAGTTGAAAATCGCTAGTCCCAACCTTGGATACCCTTTTAATTAAAATTCTCCCCGATCATTGATGAAAAAATTTCCAAAATTTTCAAGGAGAGTTATCTTCCTTTTGATCCTCAATCTAGTTTATATGCATCTCAAAAATTTGAAAATAATCTTATCTACATTAAGTAACAAGTGATGGAGGACGCCAATCTAAATATATTTAGAGAGGAGTAAGAATTGGTGGATATCAAAAAACAGATTCAAGTTTTATGGAGGCTCTGGTTAGATTCACTTCTCGTATAAAAGCCATATTAGAAGCTCAAGATGATGTGTGGCATTTGAGGAGATGAGTTAGATTTCTTTCAAGCAGGGATGATAATATCAATTTATTCCAATCCTAGTCCAAGGGTCAGAAGATGTGTAATACCATTTTGTCTCTTTAGTATGGAACAAGAGGGGAAATCTCAAATTTTGATGGTCTTTCTTCTCTAGGTGTTTCTGATTTCTAAAATTTGTTCAAGGAGCCTAACAGGGCTTATATTGTTGAAGTCATAAGGGTAGCCCAATTTTTCCCTAGATTTGTAGATGATGAAGATAATAGACCTCTAATGGAGGATGTTTCTGAGGATGAACTAAAGGATGTAATATCGAACTTTCAGAAAGATAAACACCTTAGGCCAGATTCTAGAAGGGAGGGTAGAGTCCTACGAGTTTTAAAATCTACTTTCACAACTCTCACCCTCAAAGTGGATAATCTTAAATCTTTTTAAGATTTATGTCCTATTTCCTTATGCAATTTCACTTACTAAGTCATATATAAATTGTTTGTTAGGAGATTAAAACCAATTTTATTGACATCTATTTCAAAGGAACAATTTGGGTTTCTAGATGGGTGATAGATTCATGAAGTGATTTGGGTGGTGTAGGAAGGTCTTCAAAGCTTCAAACCTCTCAAATTAAAGGGTGTCATTATTAGAATTTATTTATCAAAGTCCTACAACCGAGTGAGTTGGATGTATCTTATATTGTTGCTAACTCATTTAGGTTTTTAGATTGATTTCATAAATTGGATGATGGGTTTCTTGTGATCTTTCTCTTTTGTTGTTTTGATCAATGGAGCAACATCCCCATCTTTCCATGCTTAAAGAGGTCTTCTTCGAGGAATCCATTTATCTCCTTTATTGTTCTTAATTGTTGTTGAAATTCCGAGTTAACTACTTGTAAATACTAACCATTGGGGTGATTTTTAGGGAGATTTTATTTCAAATGCATTACCGATCACTCATCTATGACTTGTTGATGTGAGCAATGGATCCTGTTGAGATGTAGCTACTTTATTTGAGATTATGAATCTTTTCGGTTTAGCTATAGGTATGGTGGTCATGTTGAAATGTAACTAGTTTTGGTCATTATAATTGTTGTTGTACTCATTTCAATATATGTCATATGTATCAAACAAGAAAAGAAAAGAAAAAGTTATTATTATTAAAGCATGGGTTTCATGCACTTTATTGATGATGGTTTAGGTAAAATCACGTTGTTCATGCTTATAGGGTTTGTTAGGTCTTACGATTTATTGTCATGGGTAAAAAGAGTCAACATCATGTTTATAAAACCATTTAAGACAAAATGTATTTATAAAAGGAATTATGTTTTAGTGTAGAAAGTCCTAAAATCTCGTAAAGTACAAGTCAACCCTCGAAACATCAAGTCAACCTAAAGGAGGGAGTTCAATATCTTGAGAAGGCTATATAAACGACTAGTTAAACCTCATTTAACACTCATTCAACCAAGACAAATTCGATCATCACATCTGGTGTTTCTAAAAAAAGTACTAATTAGGCTAAAGGTACAAAACTAAGTTGAAGTTGTAGAATTGAGCTGAAGGTGCAGAATAGGCTTAAAGTACCAAACTGAGATGAAGGTGTAGAACTAAGTAGAAGGTGCAGAACTGAGTAGAAGGTGCAGTATTGGTCGAAGGTACATAACTGAGTAGAAGGTGTAGTATTGGTTGAAGGTACATAACTAAGTAGAAGGTGCAATATTGGTCGAAGGTACAAAACTGAGGTAATAGGCCGAAGGCATAGAACAAGCCAAAGGTGAAAAACTTAGGTAATGGACCAAAGGATCAAAATAGATGTGTGAGTTGCAGGGTTGAGGTTGGAAGATCAAAGTTGCAGGTTGTAGCTGGTTGGTGCAGGTTCAAGGAAGGACTTGTTGGAAGGGTTGACTTGGTGCTTGGATAAGGATTTGGTCTAGCGTTGGGTCTTTGTATCTCATTTGAAGCATATTATAAGAAGATAAAAGTTAGTTAGCAAGAACTCTAGCAGATAGTGATTTGGTTAGCCTTGTTAGGGGTTGAAATTTTGGTATTGCTACTTTGCATGAGTGGCTCTACTCTAAGATTACACAATTGGTTGAATCCCCTCCCAAGATCTTTTGGATAGCCAAAGGTTGCATTCAAATTGTTTTTGTTTCTCTTGAGTATACAAAATGTATCACTCATTCAGTTTGGGCTATTGACTCAACTCCTATTGCATTCAAGTTACAAAAACCTCTCTTTGATGCAAGCAATGAATGTTTCAATGTGGTTCCCAATTGGGTGTGTCTTCCTGGCCTTCCATCTAGTTTCACGAACCTCACGAACAACTTGGGGTTTTATATTCAGGCTGAGTATTCTTTCTAGGAAATAAGGATATGTCATTGGCTCACATTCTGGTATATTTGGATTTATGGAAGAGCCTATATGAGTATCAATATTGGAAGAAGGTTCACATAGATCCAGATGTTGGATTATGAGGGTATTCCATTCTGGTGCAAGAGTTCATTTTTGCAATCTCTTGTTCAAATATGGAACTTCGGAGGCAGGGTTAAGACAAATTTCAAGGTTTCTACAAATATTGGTATGGGTGGGAGTCCAAAGGCTAAGGAAGTGGTCGTGACATATATAGATAATTGTATGGAGTGTTCACCTCATTTGGTCATGCCGAATGTGATACCACAAGTTTTAGTCTCTTCTGATGGAAATGAATCTCCTCCTTTGTATGGTGGCGGTATTTCTTCACCTGCAATGTCGGTCAGTGGATTATCTATGATTGATCCCGCGACTAGTGATGGGGTTCTATCTCAAGCGTATGGATGAATGCCATCTATGGCTTCACAACCCCTGAGTTCTTATCCTTTCATTTATGTCGTCTCATTCCTAGTTTTTCCCTTGTCTTGTATGGATTTTGATGAGGGTTTTGTTTCAAGTAGAATGTAGTCTTCTAGTTTTTCTTCTGGTTCCATTATTGGCACAACCCTAATCACTCGCTCTATCTCTTCACCACTATTTGTCCGCTTTGTCACACTAAAGGGTTAAAAATAAAAAACTTTTTTCTTACATTGTATTGCATGCATCCACATTAGATGATAATTTAAGAATATTTGTTACATTATTGAGCTTCCCAACTTCTTAGCTATTGAAACTATGATGATTGAGGAACACTTATCTTAAAACATTTCAATTACATAAATAAAATTTTGAACAAAATCAAATAACCCATAATCTTTTTAAAGGTTGATAAACCAAATTTGATCTCGAAGATATTAACTCTCACTATCATATATATATATGATGGTTGATTAACATATAAGTTAAATCTCCATTTATTCTTGCATCAAAGTATCATTGACCAAAATCACGTGCATAAGCTCTAATACCATGAGATTAACTATGTGTGTTAACTCTAATATGATGGACCACTAAAACCATTTGTGTTCATTTAATACTATGGGTCACCAAAACCATATGTGTTTTTCTAAAATCATGGGCAACCAAAAGCGAATTTGATCTCGAAAACATTAACTATCATCATCATAAAAAAATATATATATGATGTTTGATTAACATAAGTTAAAATGATTACCAAGGATAAGGATAAGAGAATAAATCCTCATTTATTTTGGCATCAAAGTATCCACAGCCAAAACCATGTGCTTTGACTGTAAAATCACATGCCACCAAAACTATGTGTCTTGGTCTCTAATACCATGGGTCACCAAACCATGCATATTTGCTCTAATACCATGGGCTTAAATATGTGCATTGAATCTAATATGATGGGCCACCAAAACCACATGCATTTATTTAATACTATGGATTACCAAAATTATGTACATTCCTCTAATGTCATGGGCAATTGTAATTACAAAGGCCACCAAAGTAGCATGTGTTTCTTTAATACCATGAGCCACCAAAACTATCTGTCAATACCAAAACCATGTGTTTCCCTAATACTATGGGCCACCAAAACCATCTATCAATATCAAAAGCTGATGAAACCATCTATCAATACTAAAGATTACTAAAACTATGTGTTACTCTAATACCATGGGTCACCAAAACCATCTACATGGCTTTAATACCATAGGTCACCAAAACCATCCACATGGCTTTAATCCTATTGGCAATCAAAATCAAAACCTAATCCTTATTGGGCATCCTTATCTCGATTGCCAATTCCCCAAATATTGGGTCATCCGAGGGACATGAACACGGTCAAGTTTTTTTTACTGCACCCATGATCCGTTTGATTGCTGAATATTTGGGGAATTGACAATCGATAAGCTCAAGGGTCCAAGTAGCATGTGTGTTTCTTTAATACCATGGGTCACCAAAACTATCTGTCAATACCAAAAGCATGTGTTTCCTTAATACTATGGCCACCAAAACCATCTACATGGCTTTAATACCATGGGTCACCAAAACCATCCACATGGCTTTAATCCTATTGCCAATCAAAATTAAAACCTGATCTTTACTAGGCATCCTTATCTAGATTGCCTATTCCTCAAATATTAAGTAAGTAATCTGACAGACATAAACACGGTCAAATTTTTTGCCACACCCATGATCCGTCCCATTACTAAATATTTGGGGAATCGGGCAATCGAGATAAGCTCAAGGATCCTTATTATTTATTTTACCCCGTTCTCAGTCAATATAAAACTGAAATAATAAAACGGAAGAAGCTCCATCTGAAACTAAGAGAAAAAGAACAAAGGAAGGATATAGTACGCTACAATGATGGAGGAATTGGGATGCCCTGATTGTGGTAGTTTCATCAATGTCTGCGGCGAATGCAAATGCGAGCAAGCCTTTGGTCTAAGTGACCTCGACCAAAGGCAGAGGGATGATTACAGGACAAAATTTCTGGAGATTATTAGGTACATCATACGGAATAAGGTTCCGAATCCATCTCCAGAGAGTCATGATTGGTACCACTTCAATAAGGTTTTTCACATTGCCTTTGAGGACGAACTAATTGACTCCATTACTGATTATGTAAATGGGGTGAGAGTAGGATTGGATCAGCGACACAGTCAACTCATTACTTTCGTGGAACCTCCGGGGGGAGGAACTCAGGTGGGAGAAAACTCTAATTCTGCCGATGATGGTGGAGTAATTGACTCGATTGCTTATAATATAGATGGTGTGAGAGTCCAACTGGGTCCGCGGCACAAACATTTCAATGAACCTGGGTTGAGAAAAGGTTCTAATTCGGCTGAACATGAGGTAGGAGAAAGTTCTAATTCAACTGATAATGGAGGGGAACATAAAGGTAAGTCGAAATATAGACTTGTTCTTTTTCTTCGACTTAGGGTAACTTTTCTTCCTCCAGATAAATATGTAAATCTCCCTCGTCAATATCTAGAACTCGAGATTCTGGGGAAACATCTGGACTGGGAAAAGATTCATCAGGATGTGGAGTCCAACACGTTGGAGTTGAAATGGAATTTTTACAAAATTGTTGTTGACGATAAGGGTGGTAATAATGGTGAAGAAACTACTGAGCATACCTCTGTTGAGTAAGAGTAAAAGCATCGAGGAAGTTTATTTTGGTTTAAATCATGCATTACAGAAGTATCCAATCGAAGTTTGGTCTGCAATTAGAAAATTTTATTAGAAATTTTCTTTTGTCGGATTTCTTTCTAATTGGTTAATTTCAATAGACACATTTGGTTAAATGGTCACTCTCTCATATACTGAATGCACCTTTAGGGTTCAATTCAGAGTTGTCATTTTGCAAAATTGATGGGATTTGGCATAACTGCAATCAGATCATTTCATTGTTATAATTCCTCTGCAATGCGATTTGGAAAAGGAAAACAGTTGCTTCCCATTTCTGATTGTATGCATACTGAACGCCATATTTGGATTGTTGGTTGGTAAGTGTTTTTTGTATTTCATTCCACGTATGCAACATTTTGAACATGTTATCGTACTTTGCCCATATTTCATTGTCTGCATGTATTATTTTCTATTATGTTATATAATTTTTTTAAACCTTTGGGTTGAGAATTTTGATATATGATAATGAATAAAATAAAATATTTAGTATGAGTTATGCATTTAAATTTTTTGGTTGATGCTTTGGATTCCCGCAATAATATATTATCTTTTTCAATATTGGTGGAATATTTTTTTTCCAAAACAAATGAAAATTTTTGTTTGCTCTTGGGCTTGGTCTAGAAAAGGAAAGAAATGTGTGTGAACATTCTTTTTCTTTGTTTTTTAAACGTAGTCAAGACAATTAAATTTTCAAACTGTGGAAAAACCCAGAACTATTTGATGTGGTTATTTGATTGGTGTTTGTGTCGAAAACACAGAATTATCTGAAGATTTTCAAACTGTGGAAAAACCAAGAATTATTTGATGTGGTTATTTGATTGGTTTTGTGTCGAAAACACAGAATTATTTGACGATTTTCAAACTGTGGAAAAACCAAGAACTATTTGATGTGGTTATTTGATTAGTGTTTGTGTCGAAAACACAGAGAATTATTTAGTCGAGGTTTGTGGCTATTGGAATTGTCAAAGTGATTTTGACCCAGAACACAGAGATGATGCTTTTGAAATGTACTTGTATTATAAAGTAGCATAGATCCGGCTCCACCAAAATGGCGTGGAAATGCGTTTTGAAACTTCATGGTTTTTGGTCTACAGCCATTGGATATCGCGTGGGAAAGGTAGTGGCATCGTGCAAAACTCTTTCACCTATCTTCTTTACGAAGTAAAGACTGCTCCCTGAATGGAGTGTTCCCCAAACAATCCAGAAAAAAGATAGTTCCCTGGTTCTAACTTGTCTGAGGGCACGGCCGAGTGGAGAGCACCGGGAGAAGACCAATCAGGTATGAGCCTTCCCTTCCTCTTTCCAATGAGGACTGCACACAGTATTCTAATGGACTGGAATGGGGCCTGGACGTGTAATGTAGCATGAGCTGTTACCTGTTCCGCGCCCATATACTTACCCACCTGAACAACTGGACGCATGTTAATCTGTAAGCTGTTACGTGCCTCTTTTCCCTTTACATACCTGTCTGTCCAGCCGGGTGGTCGCATGGCACTCTATGCATAATTCGACTATTGGGTACCTACACTCTATCCATAATTCGACTATTGGGTACCTATTAATACTATTTTTGGTTCATCCTATAACTTTCTCTCGGCCTGTCACACTGGGCCGCCTTTATCCAACTTCCTGCTACAGACTTTCATCTTTGCATATTTATCCAATATCGCCCAGGAATAAAATTCCAGATTCTGTCAACCAGTCTCTTTGATAATCTATTGTTTATGGCATTTGTTTTTTTTGTTATTGGCTCGAGTGTAATCCGCTGAATGGTTCGTGGTGCTCTTCACTCGGATTCTGCTCCAGGTTACAGTTCAGTATATCCTCTTTTACTTAAAACATCTTCTGTTATCATGATTTCTTTAGACGCAACAAGAATTAAAGATGGAATATATTTTGGTATATGGGCTTGTTGTGGGATATTGATTATCCTTTATTTGGGGAAAGTCTGCACTATTAATAGGAACATTGTCTGATGAAAGTTTTTACTCGTTCCACAATTCCCTTGGGGTCTATTTTCTCTCAATGTTTAAGCTTTCCATGCATTGGTCAAATACGAGAGGGTGGTCATGGTTATCTAATTACAACCTTAAGGACTATTTCGTCTTCTCCAAGCCATGTTCTGATTTCCAAATCAGGATAGGTCGATGGTGGTGCATATTCGAAATATGCTGCTGCTGCATTAGTTGCCCTGGTGTTTCTTCCTGTTGCATTTTCTGAGTACAGAGAATGATCTTTGGTTTTCCGGTGCCGGTTTCTCACATTTGAAATTTTCCCGTTTGTCTTGCTGGCCATTACATCATGAACGCTGCCATTCCATATCTTTTACGTTAATGTTCGCCGTCTCTCATCTCTCCTCTTATTGAATCGCAATCTATACAACTGCTCACCGTAGATCTTCATCATGATTTTTGTTTGTATATTCTAGGCGATTGTCAGAAGAATTGGCTCTGGTGTCTGGACACTCTTATAATTGTCCGTCATTCCTTAAATCTCCTGGATTCGTATCTATGATCGGCTCAAAAATCTTGAATGAGTGGGCATTTTCCACCTACCCTTTCCTCTTTCCATTAATATTGGAGGTCCTTTGAATGTCAGACAATCTTTTGGGATCCACATCTCTCACCTTGTAGTGTCAGGTCTTTAATATGCATGGATTTCCTCTCTGATCTATCTGCTGAGTCTTTCTCTGAGCACGACCGAGGACCAAACTTGCCTCCATCCTTTGAGGATCAATGTTATATAGCAGAGGTAACATGACCAACATTACACGTGAATAAGTACCACCACCATCCAAAGGAGGAGATTCACTGCCACCAGAAGAGACTAAAACTTATGGTATCACATTTGACATGCCCAATTCAGGTGAAACCTCCATACAATTATCTATATCCATTGAGACCCCTTCCTTAGCCTTTGGATTGCCACACATACCCATATTTTCAGAAACCTTGAACTTTGTCTTCACGCCCCCTCCAAAGTTACACATTTGAAAAAGAGATTGCAAAAATTAACTCTTGCAATGAAATCAAATGCCCTCATAATCCAACTTCTGGAGCTATACCAACCCTCTTCCAATATTGATAGTATCATATAGGCTCTTCCATAAATCCAAATATATCAGAATGTGGGCTAATGACATGTCCTTTATTTCCTAGAAAGAATAGTCAGCCTGAATATAAACCCCTAAGGTGTTCCCGAGATCCATGAAACTTTTCTCATTCCACATATTCGATGGAAAGTCGGACAGTCACACCCAAATCGAAACGACATCGATATGTTCCCCACTCGCATCAAAGAGAGGGTTATATGACTTGGAAGTAACAGGAGTTGAGTTAATAGCCCATATTGAATGAGTGATACATTTTACAACCTCATGAGAACCAAAAACAATTTGAATCCAACCTTTGGCTATCCAAAATATCTCGGGAGGGAATTTGATCACCAATTGAGTAATCTCATAGTAGATCTATTCTTGCAAAGTAGCAATACAAAAAATTTCAGCCCCTAGCAAGGCTCACCAAATCCATATCTACTAGAATTCTTGCTTCATCAATTTGAACATTGAGCCCTAGGCTTAGATTGTAAGAACCAGATGATTTCTCACACTTGTGAACTCTATTCTTCTTTAGCTTTGTTTGAGGGTCAGAAGACTCTTCAGCCAGAGAGTGTGAACACTCCTCTCTCCCGGGATTTTGAACCACATTTTCGCCAACTTCATGAACCTATAGAGAAAAACCACAATCACCATTCACTTGAAGATACTTTAGCATGCCCCATGAAGTAGAAAAAAATCCCTTATAAATGTGTTTTACTTCATAAATTTGGCTTAAATACACCTAAATATGACACATACAAAATAGGGGAAAATCCCCATAGAAAGGGGGGACCCATGACATTTCACCAAAAGCCCAGATGTTCCCTAAAGCAACACAAATATACGATAGAGGGGAACAAAATGGAAAGTCCAAGGGATGACTTACCTGATACCCAAAAACCACTGGAAATTAGCCCTGAAGAGAATTGAGCCACAAAAAAACCTCCTTTTGGTGCACTCCAAGAAACACCCAAACTCCCATCCATCTAAAAACCCAAAGCACTATTTATACAAAATTCCAAGTCATAAACAAAGATGCCACCATGACCCAGTTAAACTGCATTTTTCTTTGAGAAAGACATTGCCATCTTGCCATAAACAAGCCTTTCCCATCTAGACTACTTGTAAACCCCAAATGAGCATTAAAACTGATGGCAATCAACCTCCAAGAGAAAACCCTAACCACTTACCAGGAATCGCCATCGCCATGAGTGATCAATCCCAACTTTACAACCACAGTCACTTTCTCTATCAAAATGATACTAAGGGCTTAATTTATATATATATATATATTTGTTGGTTAACTAGTAACTAGAAAAAAGTAGGGTGTATGTGGTATTTACGATGTTAGTGATATCATTAACACAAAAGATAATCGCCATCGCCATGAGTGATCAATCCCAACTTTACAACCACAGTCACTTTCTCTATCAAAATGATACTAAGGGCTTAATTTATATATATATATATATTTGTTGGTTAACTAGTAACTAGAAAAAAGTAGGGTGTATGTGGTATTTACGATGTTAGTGATATCATTAACACAAAAGATAAATGCACAGATACAATGAAAATCAATATCTTTAAATCTAACATTACTCAAAAGAACTTCATTATAGTGGTGAAACTCGTGATATTTTATACTAATAAGAAAAACCTTCATATAATTTTTTTAAGATGTAGACTATACCAGCAACGCCTATTTAATAATAATAATAATAAGATTGAACTACATTGGTGAAAACCATTTATAATAATATGAAAAAAAATCATATAAAACTTTTTAAGATGTAAACTATACTAAAAAAACTAATTTAAAGAAATTAAAAAATAATACTCTTAACAAGATTTGTAAATTGACCATGGACACTAATATATGAAAATTGAAAAAAACTTCATTATATGTTTAGGAAATTCTCGAGAATTTACAATAGCCAATAAAAACCTAAAGGTGTTAGATATGGTTTTCCATAACAAACACATAGACTAAGGAGGCACAAGGCTTTTTTTGTCTATAAAACGATGGAAATACTGGTACATTTTTGACAAAATGTCGTTCATATTTTTTGAAATATGAGTTGTAGTTGTCAAGTTTTAAGATTTTGGGTGCCTGTGGGTTTTTGATGATGTTGAATCGGTTTTGATCATTAAAAAATGATTCGAACATTACCACAATTAGTTTAAAAAAATGATCAGAATGGCCATCCAAGTGAAATTGTCTCCTTAGTAAACAATACCCATAATAAATATTAACTCAATCACTCTAATTAACTAAATATTCCAATATTTGAAAATTGAGAAAACTTCTTTGGAAAATTGTGCAAGATTTAAAATACTTGAATAAAAAAACAAAAGTGTTAACACAATAAGTCTAGTTGACTACCAACTCCAACATTTGAAAATTAAAAAGGCTTCATTTTATCTTTAAAAAACTTAAAAATATAAGATATAGTTTTCCATAATAAATATTAACATAATAACTTAAAAAAATAAAATATGATTTTCTATAATAAATATTAACATGATAACTCTAGCTAATTACCTATAACATATTTGAAAATTGAAAACTCTTTATATTTACACTAAATTGAAAAGACTTTATTTTATCTTTAGGAAATTGGGGAAGATTTACATACCCAATAAAAACATAAAAATGTAAAATATGATTTTCCATAGTAAATATCCACACGAGAACTCTAGTAGATTACATTGAAAATCTAAAACACTTTATTATATCGATAAGAAATTATAGACGACTTACAACACCTAATGAAAACAAAACAAAACAAAAAATTAATAGTATTATTATCACATTTAATATTTACTTATTATTTTTAAAAAATATATTCAAAGAAATATAATTTTTGAGCCAAGATGCTCATTCTATAGGGCAGCATGATGTGTAACGCTGTAATTCC